>QKWP01002251.1:44486-78407 GCA_003550325.1 Gigaspora rosea
TTAGTAATATTGTGTGTAGGTTTTTGGTTATGATTAAAGTATTTCCATGTAGAATTCCAGTCAATTAAATGAGTAAAGCCTGACCATTCACTATTGCGTTTTTGTGAAGACCACATAGCAATAATGTGAGCTTTACAAATATTCTTAACAAGATATCTAGTTGGATGTTCTATAGAAAAATCATTCCACTGCAATATATGGTATTGATTATAAATATTATTATAATTGAGCTGCAGAGTTGATAATGAAGTATAGTGGTTTTTGGCTAGTGAATCTGCTATATTGTTAAATAGATTATCAGAATGTGCTTGAACTTTAGTAAAATTAAGTTGAATATTGAGAGATTTGACTATATTAAGGAGAGTTTGCCATATAGGCTAGTAGTTGGATTTAAATTGGTTTGTAGATGCATGGTTTAGAGTAATTAGAGTTTGATATTTGGAGATAATTGATTGAGAGTCTGTGAAAATATGAACTTGAGAATTGTGTGATAATGTAGTGATTGCTGATAAGATAGCCATTAATTCTGCTTTATAAAAGGATGGCCATAGTTTAATTGATGCTGAGAATTGATGTAAAACAGAATTTGGAGCCAACCTATGCCCATTGAGCAGTGATCAGTGCCAATATCAGTGACTGAGCCATTAGTATAAAATATAAAGGAGGACTGTATAGCATTATTAAGAGCAATTTGTTGAAGAGTAGTAGTTGCCTGATTTGGATGAAATATATTAGATACTATTTCATTATTAATATTGATTAATAGTAGTTGAGGTATAGTTAATGGGTGTTTAACAGCTGCAGAGCAAATTAAATCTATAAGGTTTGCATGTAGATTAATGTGAGATGGTGAAGAATATCAACCAAGAAATTGTGTAGAGAATATAATTGGAACTTCAATAGTACAAGTATGTTGGATTCTTTTGGAGTTTAAATGACAATTTGAACAGCTTTCAAATTGTATTTCTGGGGATGGATAAAATAGGGTGTGGTTGGTATCAAAGCAAATTTTCCAATGACTAATAGATGCTATTTTGTTATCCAGATATTTTCTAATTTTTCTAATAATAATATTGTTATCTTGGTATGTTAGAAGCCATGGTTTGAGCTTTTTTGGAAAATAATCTATATTGTAAACAAAGAGATTAATACCAGAAGATTGGAAATGTGGTAGTTGAGTACGGTAAAGCCCATGAGAAGTAACCTTATCCTCAAGATATGAGAACCATAGTGGTTGTCTACCTTTTGGAATTTGGTGAAGTCTTGGTGATAAATCTTGCCAGCAGAGTAAAGTGCTATTATCAGCAGTACATAGTTGTTCTAGATATAGAATTTTGTGATGTCTAAGCTGTTTTTTGAATTGAATATATTGTAGATATTGAATAAGGATAGGTTCAATTGGTTGATGTGCATTACTAATCGTTTTTAGCCATATAATTTCTTGATTAGCAGTTATTTGCATATTAAGATGAGTAATAAGTTGGATAATTTTGAAGTTTGTAGTATATTTATTGGGTCCATCAATAATAGGCTGGGAATGTTGAAGTATATTTGTAGTTGACCAGAGATTGTTTTGTAATTGTTGTAGTCTAATATGTGTAGTTGTTCCTAAAATTGAGGGATCATTGATTCTATAAAGAAAGTTAGTAATATGGTGTTGAAGTTGAATGTCCCAAATATTATAGATATTATAAAGATGGTGGTTAAGCATGGTACTATTAGGAATAGACTGTGATATATTTGCTTTGTGCTTAGCTACTGTTAAATATTTGGCTAAAATTTTAGCGCATATTGTATGTGGAAGTACTATATTATGAATTCTATATTCAAGTATTGGGATAATTACAGATGTGGAAGTACTATATTATGAATTCTATATTCAAGTATTGGGATAATTACAGTATTAATAACATATATAATTTGTTTGTCTGTAATTTTTTTAGTACTGGCAATATTAACTAGTTGAAAAACCTCTTCTTGAATAAGTTGGATTTGTTTAGATATTTTGTTATCTAAAGTAAACCAACATCCCAAAAATTTGAATAGTTGGTTTTTAGGAATTCTTGCTATATTACAGTTAAGAAAAGAGATATTATAATTGGAGTTATTGTTGGTAATAAATAGGGATTTATGGGGATTAACTTGTATATCTGCCATTTGGTAAAATGAAGTAGCTATATTAATAATTTGTTCTAATTCAGTTTTAGATTGAGCGATCCATAAAGTGTCATCCATATAAGCCAAAACTGATAAAGAAGTATGAAGTTTTTTGGTAGTTAAATATGGTGTACAAAGGCTTGTTTGCCAAGATGTAGTAAGTGTATAGCCAGTAAAATGAGAGGATATATAATGAATAAGAGGATCATAATAAATTCTCCAAAATAGAGGAGTTATTGTTTCTCCTTGGTCTATACCATTTTTAACTGAATAAAAATTAGTTAGCCCAAGATTAGTAATAACTCTATTGTATCGGTCAAATAAAAGATTAATGAGTATATTGATAAGTTGAGTAGGCATTTGAATTCTAGCCAAGGATTTCTGAAAAAGATCAAAATTAACAGAGTCATAGGCTTTGCTCATATCCTGCGATATAAGCCAAAGTTGAGAACTGTTACATGATGCATCCTCAATAATATTATTAAGTATATGAATAGGAATTGAAGTACTATTGCCTGGAAGAGCAATAAAGTTATAAGGCGATAAAATTTTGTGTTTTGTAAAAATATGATTAAGACGATTAGTAAGGAGTTTAGTGTAAAGTTTTTTGATATGTTCTAAAAGACTAATGGGCTGTGTATTTGAAAGATTACCATCAAAAATTGGTTTTTTAGAAATAGGAAAAATTCTTCCTTCTTTCCATTGTTTAGGTATAGATTGTTGTGTAAGACATCTATTAAAGAGAGCTGTAATAGCTTGAAGAAAAGAGAGTCCTGTATGCTTAATCATTTCATAACTAATTCCAGATGGGCCACAGGCTTTGTTATTAGGGAGATGGCAAAGTGTAGTAGAGACTTCATCTAATGTAAATTCTTCCAAAATGTGATTGTACCAATCAGTATTAATATTAGATTTAGGGTCATATTCAGCTTTCCAATGAGTATTATAAAGATTATAGTCAATATTACGAGTGTGGGTCCATTGATCAAAATGATTACGAATATGGTCCTTAATAGCATGAGGTTCTGTAATAGTGCTTGTATCTGTATTAATATTATTGAATTTAACTGGGTCTTTATAGCGATTAAGAATACTATTAATCATTGAAGTTGGGTTGGTGGCAAGTTTGTTACATCTTTTAGAAATAGCATTATTAATTTGTTGTCTTATTTCTTTAGTATTTTCAATATTACGAGCATGAAATAGTGCTTTCCATTCAAGATTTGTAGTAGAGATCCAGTTTGGTAATAGGTTATGTGTAGTTGGTAATAATGGAATATTAACTTGGTGTTGAGTATTAATATAATTAATGTTTTGGTTGAGGTGTAATGGGATAGAAGTTTGATTTTTGATTACAATCTTTATTTGTCTAATAATATTACTAAGTTTTTTGAGATTGTAGTGAAGTTTAGTTGCTTTGGATGAGAAATTATGTTGGAAGTTGCGAACTTTAAATTTTTTGTAGGGTATATGTTGAAGTGCAGCATTAATTATACTTGTTTGAATTTTGTGCCAAGTTGTTTCAAGTGATTATGTAGTATTTGTTAATAGTGGAGTATGGTTTAGAGTTAGATTTTGGGTTACTTGATCTGAAAAATTTTGCCATTGTTCAGAGTTCATAGACTTGTAGTCAAAGACTTTTCTATGAGTTTTAGTACTATATCTTTTGGTTTTAAAAAGAGCGTATGGAAATGACCATCTTGATATTAGAATTGTATGATCATTATTAGTACTTGTGTTGGATTGATCAGATTCAAATTTAGAAGGAATTTTAGAATAGGATTATGTGCCCAAATGTAATCAATAGTACTTTGGTATCTGCTACTTTGCCAAGTTGGTAAGGATGTTTGAGTATGTTCTGCAAGATTATACATGTTATTAAACTGAAGGAATTGGAGCAATTTGTATTTAATTGCTAATGATATATTGTTTTGAGATGCATTAAAGTCTCCTATAATAATTGGTTGAATATTATTGTTAAGGGATTGGTTTATCCATTGAATAACATTATTTTGTATATCCAGACTAAGTTGTAAATCATCTGAAGGTAAGTAAACTGATATAATTCTAAATTTAAAGTCATGTTTAAAAAAAAGATCAATAGCAACTGCATATCCAGGATAGGTAAGAATATTATGAATATGTGGTCTAAGTATGTTAGAAATCATGATTGCAGTACCTGCTTTGGAGCTATTAGTACTTGCCCAAAAGTATGAAAATTGTAAGGATTTAATGAAGTAGGTAGAGGAATTATTAGAAGATATTTTAGTTTCAGTAATACAACTAATTTGAATATTATGTGAGAGACAATAATGTTCCCACATTAGCCTTTTGAGGTTGTTGTTATATCCTTGAACATTATGTGTGCATATTGATAAATTGAGAGGAGAAATCTGATCTTGAACTTACTCTAAGTTAGAATTGCTACTTGTAGGTATAGCTCTTGGTATTGAATAACTTGATTTGAGTGGAACATTATTAAAAATATGAAAATCCTCAAAAGGTACAAAAAAGTGATTGGGTAGAAGATGTTCATATAGTAAATAAATATGTACTTCTGGAAAATAATAATCAATTCTGCTATATTTGATAGAGATTCTGATATACTGTTGTAAATAAAACATTGGATATTCCTCTTGTAGATAGGTTAAGAAGGAGCCAACAGTTTGTGGTGAAGGTAAAGATTGTAATCTGTGATAGTATAAGAATTTGTTGTAGCATGTGGATGGGTTATAAACCTCTGATGAATTTGAATCAGAATCAGTATTTGTCTCTTCTATAGTATTAGTATATATAGTTGATGTATTGAGATTGTAGGACCAAAAGTATGAGAAATGTTTATTGTTAAAGAGCTTTTTTGGTTTGGAGTTAGAAAGTTTTGTTTCGGTAATACTGCAGATTTGAATGTTATTAGACAAACAGAATTCTTTCCAAAGTTGCCTTTTAAGAGGAGTATTATAACCTTGAACATTGTGAGAAGCAATAATAGGGTCAAGAGCTGAAGGTGAGATGTTTGGTTGGTAAAATTTGTTATTGGGTGATTTAAGTTCAACATCAGAGTAATGTAGTAAATCTTCAAAGGGTGGAAATATAGTGTGGTCTGGTATAAGATTTTCATATGGAAGGTATATGTGTGCTTCTGTAAAAATATGGTCGAATCGGGAATGTGGTTTAATAGAAATTTTTATATATTGTTTTGAATAAAACATAGGGTAATTTTCTTGTATATAATGCAAGAAAGAACCCACAGTTTGTGGAAAATGGAGTGTTCGTAGTCTATGGTAGTAAAGAAATTTGTTATAGCATGCTTTTGGATTGTATATTTCAAGAGGGTTAGGATTGGGATTGATGAAGAAGTTTCTTTCCTTATAGAGTTTGTAGGTAGTTTAATTTCTTCATCACTAAAGTCTTTTTCAAGTAAAGATTCATCATAAATTTCTGATATTGGGTAGTTGTTAGAAATGGAAGTAGTTAGTGATAGAGAAGTATTAAAAGAGAGTTGTACTTCAGAGAGAAATGAAGATATGGTATCTGAAGTACTGTAATTGTTTTCTGTAGAAGCACTTGCCGTATACTCAGTTCTTACAGTTGTGCAAGAAGCTAAAGTCTGCTCTGTACGTTGAGTCTGACCGTCATTAATTAGTTCTTCCACGTACATTATAGTATTTTTTAAATAAATACTATTATATAGTAATAATACAAAATTTATATCAATCTTATAATTCTGTGATTAGATTTCTGTGATATTGGGCTGGTTGGAATTCTCTTTTTGAGAGGATCATTTTGGTAGTTAAATTATCCAAATTGGACTAGTAGATCAAAAGTTATTAACTAATAAAATTTTTATATATAATATTTTTAAATATATATTATATAAATAATATGTTGTATAGCCAATCAGAATAAAGGATATATAATAACCTGACTAAGCCAGAGACCTCCTTCTCCTAAGAAATCAGCTGATTTCTGGGCCTCCCTTACAAAATTTTATTAATACAACTGCTTTTATGTTTTAAATAAAAAATGATTCTAATATTATTCTAAATTGAGTTGTGTAAAAAAAGAAAATTTTGAAATTGTCGATTTTCTCCATTTCAGTAGCACTCTGCTCAAATTATAGATTAGAAAATAATAGTATATTAATATAGCAAAATGATATTATTTAATTAGAAATAATTTATGTATTGCATGTACGATGTTGTCACATCTGTTGCAGTTCATAAAATCAGGTGTAATGTAAAATCAAAGCAATTAAACCATCCGTTTTTTCATTGGTTAGGGTTAGGGTGAGGTATAGATTGTGTGTATGGGCAAGAGGGGGAGTTTTATGATAAAATTTTGCAAGGAGTTTTTTTTGTTAGAATCCTAAGAGTAGCTTCATATACTCAATTTTAAGTTATAGACAATTTTTGACAAAACGAACATTTGTTTTGAATTTTTTAATCATGTAATGTTATACCTAATCTTGAAATTTGATTGGAAGAGTGACATATAAGGCGCATCATATGAGCAATAAATAAATTTACTCATTTAATTAACATCGTAAAATATGAAAATTATAGTTAAAATTATTTAAAAAGATATTTTGTTACTTTTAACTACTTAACATTTAATAATTTGATTGAATAATATAATTATAATAGTTATGTCATATGTTAAATCTTGTACTGATTCACGACAAGAATTGTCTTAATATATGAAAATATTAAAGTAAATTAACAAAATGATTAGATGTTACTTTAGGGTGTGAAATGTCATATGATCCACAAACATAATGAAGATCATATATTAAATTTTACTAATAAAGATTTTTTGTTGATCATTCTGTTTAATAGCAAAAACATATAAAATTTTAAATTGAAATAACTCCTGAACTATTCATGAGATGCATGCGAAATTATATTTATTAGATTTCTTTTAATATTCTCTTTAAAGCAATAGAGCCCCTTTTTTATTTTTCATATAAGTTAAAGTGAAAACTGATTACTAAAACATGATTAATTTTATGACAATAAAAAAAAGAGCTCTATTACCTTAAAGAAACTATTAAGTGAAATATAACAAAGGTATTTTTGCTTGTATTTCTTTAATAGTTCAAAAGTTGTTTCAGTTTAAATTTTATATTGATAATGATAATGATTGTAACGAGTATTCAGAAATATTGGGTCTTCAGTTGCAGATCATGCAG
Source organism: Gigaspora rosea (assembly GCA_003550325.1). Classification (NCBI taxonomy): domain Eukaryota; kingdom Fungi; phylum Glomeromycota; class Glomeromycetes; order Diversisporales; family Gigasporaceae; genus Gigaspora; species Gigaspora rosea. The sequence continues at coordinate 51,832 of QKWP01002251.1, forward strand.
ATTATTGGAAAAATCTTGATTAGTAAAAATTATTATGTAATCTTTACTATGTTTGTATTTGTTATGCTATTTCACACCCTAATATTACTTGCATAAAAAAAATACTTATTAATATAATTTTGTTAGTATTTACATGCCTATTAAATACTTAAAAATTTTAAACCTATATATTTAATAAACAACTTATAAAAAATAAAGTATACTACTAGTATTGGTCTATTTCCAAGTTTAAATTAAAAAAATTTAATTGCAAAATGTTATATATAAAAGTTTTATATATATTTTATAGGCATAATAAAATTATAGATATATATAAAAAAAACCTGCTAGCAAGAAATTTAGCCTTCAGTAAACCAAGATTTTAAACACAAAACAGCCCGAACTATTTTATTATCAAGAGAATTTCGTCTGTTAATCCAGCTAAGCTAAATAGTTGTTTACTTGAAACACTGGTAGATATAATAGCTAGATAAACTTTTTTGCTTATAGGCGTTGTTTGGAACACAAGTTTGAGGCAAGCTAATAGTTAATTTAGTCAATGCAAATTATAATTTTTATCATTAAAAATCCTTGGTTAAATTAATTATTAGCATATTTTAAACACATGTTCCAAAATAATACCCATAAATATTATTTCGCACAAATATAGTGCAAATTGTAAATCAACTGATCACACCATTGCTATCATTAATAAATTTCTCTATTTATTAATGTTAACAATAGCCCGTTCTCATTATACATTAAACGTAGTTTAATATTTTTTTTCCAACTTTGGCAGTCTTGCCATGACTTTATTAGATTTTAATTTATGTTATATTACATTCGTAAACAAGGGTACATCTAGCCACATGTGCACTTTTGGTGCCTAATTTAAGTAGTCCGCCCGAAGGTTCTACACTAGCTACCATACCTGCAACCCAACTAGAGGAGTTGCCTAATTAAACCCTCTGATTGTCTGAACTCATATCACACTAATATCTATATAGTCTGACCTCATTCCACTTCCTTTAGGGAAGTCAAATGCAACCTGCTACACTAGTCTCACCCAAACCGGGCTGACTAGATATACCATTGAACAACTACATCCCATTTCATAGTCACTCATAGATTTTCAGTAACTGATGCATCTGCATTATACCGATACTTGCAGTCTGATATCCGAACCGCTAAGTACCTCCCTTGCCCTTATAAGGTTCGTTCGAATTGCGGGACTGATCTCTTTATGATAGCATTGTCAAAGATTCTACTCTACCTCCTTATTCGGGACTTCCCAAACAGGTTTCCATTTTTCCAGTTTCTTGAATTTTTCAGTATAACAACACCCTTATGCCCGAAAACTCCTATTCAAGATGGTGAAACCAAGATTACAGGTTTTTCACCAAACCAATCTGAGCCACAGTCACTATAACACAGCCCTATTTTTCATTATCGTCGTCAGTGAAATTTGAACTTTCGACCTGCTGCTTGGTGGGTGACAACCTGGCCACTTCTCTAGATTGCCACACCCTTAAACGTGGTTTAATATTGTTTAACAAACTAATAGGTTTGTAATTGAATTTTAACCAAAAACAACATTTTATAGTTGTTTCAAATGCATATTATCATAATAATATTTAGTTTATTTGATATTTACTATTAGAACTGATAGTCCTTTCAGCTCATCCTAAAAAGGACAGAACTGGCCCAGTCCCTGAACAGACTGAAGGACTGTCAGTCCAGACTAAACTGATTAACAGCCCTAGCAGCAGTATGAAAACTGTTTTTAATTTTTTAACAGTGAATAATAAATAATCTTGGATTTCTGAAGCAGCCATTAATCGTTGGCATCGCAAGGTGTCTAAGTTACATGTAAGAAATATATTTCAACCAGCCAATCATTTGGTTCATTTTGCATTCAGAATCATGGCAGATAAATCTGGTAGAGGTAAAAAAAAAATAAGTAAAATGTTTTATTTTTTGGAATTTAAAAAAGAATATGCCAGATGTTGTGTGTCTAGAAACAAAAGATCCTTATCGCAGCAATTCAGATACAGTTAGTCAGGGTCTAATTGAACCCTATACAAAATATAATATTGGCCTTATCTTCCTTTCTGATAATACAAGCTTATGAGTGGTCACATTGGTAGTGCTGTAGCCAAATTTAATTGATTAGCTCAAAGCCAAATTCCTTGTAGATTGCATATCTTATATTTAATTTTAAATAATTGTGAGAAAACAGCTTCAGTAAACTTTCTGCAAGTACTGGTTTTCAAAGACACACCATCTATTTAATCTTCTTTATCTGGCATGGATGTTATATGGCGAGTATGATCAAAGTGACATGGACTCACTACTAAATATAAGAAGAGTATATTACACTCTATTTGGTTATTTTTATAATATATACATCAGCAAAAATATATATACGTAAACTTGTGCAAGTTTTTATGGTATGTAAAAAAATTGTAAACTTATGTAAAATTTAGCGTAATACTACATAAGTCTTACAATGTGTAAGAAAATCGTAAATTTACATAAAAATTTTATGTAAATTTACGATTTTCTTATGCACTGTAAAACTTGCATAGTTTTACACTTTCCTTTTATGTAAGTTTACTAATTTCCTATATATTGTAAAAACTTGCGAAAGTTTACGCTAATTTTTTTACAAGTTTTTTATAAACTGTAAGAAATTGTAAATTTACACTAAATTTCTTACATAAATATTCGAACCCTTTCGAAATATTTTAGAACCAGAAAACAAGCTGGATCAATAGATCTGTAACCTGGATTGCGCATTGGACTAATTTTTCGAAATAGTCGAAATAGTTTGATGAAGTTCAAATTCTGTACTACAAGATCAGATTAGATCTTTTGTTTATAATTAGATCTTCTATTTTGTTTTTTTTCACTTTTTTGTTTTTCATTTTTTGTTTTCGTTTATTTTTTTTGTTTTCGTTTGTTTTTTTTGTTTTCATTTGTTTTTTTTGTTTTTGTTTGTTTTTTTTTATTTTTTTTATTTATTTTTATTTAATTTTTTTATTTTATTTTTATTTTGGCACTTTACAAGAAAAATAACCAACTTTTTGAAACCTTGCGCATGCCAACTACAACTTCTAACACTTTTAAGAACGCACCCCCAGCAATTTCTAAGTTTTTGCAAGTTTTTGCAAGTTCTTGCAAGGTTTTGCTTCATTTATTTTTTCAGTTAATGGTTTTTGGGTTTTGTTTTTTTGGTTTATTTAAAATTTTTTTATTAATTTATTTTATTTCGGCACTTTGCGAGAAAAACAAACAACTTTCGAAACATTACGCATACCAACTACGACTTTCAACACTTTCAAGAACACATATCAGCAATTTCTAAATCTTCAAGAATGCTTCTTTAGAGAAATGGTTGCAAGTTTTGCAAGTTTTTGCAAGTTCTTGCAGGTTTCGTTTTATTTATTTTTTCATTTCGTGCTTTTTGTTTTTGTTTTTTTGGTTTATTTTTAAAATTTTTTTATTAATTTATTTTATTTCGACACTTTGCGAAAAAAACAACAACTTTTTGAAACCTTGCGCATGCCAACTACAACTTTTGACACTTTCAAGAACACACTCCCAGCAATTTCTAAATCTTCAAGAATGCTTCTTTAGAGAAATGGGTGCAAGTTTTTGCAAGTTTTTGCAAGTTCTTACAAGGTTTCGTTTCATTTATTTTTGGTTTATTTTTAAAATTTTTTTATTAATTTATTTTATTTTGACACTTTCAAAAACACACCTCCAGCAATTTTTAAATTTTCAAGTATGCTTTTTTAAAGAAATGTGCACAAGTTTTTGCAAGTTTTTGCTAGTTTTTGCAAGTTCTTGCAAGGTTTCGCTTTATTTTTTTTTGTTTCGTGTTTTTTGTTTTTGTTTTTTTTGGTTTATTTTTAAATTTTTTTTGTTAATTTATTTTATTTCGGTACTTTGTAATAAAAACAACAACTTTTCGAAACCTTGCGCATGCCAACTACTACTTCTGACACTTTCAAAAACGATAGAAAACAAAAAAGTGAAGATAATAGCTAACTGTGGGGTAAGTAAAAATAAGTGTATAGGGCTAGTTTTTTGTATATAGAAATAGAATTAGATGTGATAAAGTGCAAAAGTAGTTTAAAATATTTGTAATAATGTAAAAATAATACGTAATATGGAATAAAGTATGTAATATTAGTTAAAAATATATATTTAATAAATGTAAAATATAATATATAATAATAATAAATAAAAAAAATAAAAATTTTATAATAAATTGCAAAACCGTGTGAAATATTGCGAATTTCTGTAAAAAAGCATGATTATGTGAATATGTATATCATTTATTTATTTTTTAAAAAATTTTGAAAATTTGCGAAAATTTGCAAAATATTGTGAAACAATGCGAAAATATCACAAAATATGCGAAAATATTACTCCTGCAATCCTGCAACCCCCCAAAGGGTTATTTTTTTATTTCGCATTGTATTATAAGATTTTCGAAATATTATGCCAATAACTTACGTAAGATTACATATATATCTGCTATAGTGTAAACTTACGTAATTATTACCCCTATGTAATACTCCGAACTAATCGTAAGATTTTTGCAAGTTTACGCTCGCGTAAAATCTTGCGGAGGTTTATTCATATTTTTTTTTGCTGATGTATAACATCGGATTAGTATGGAACAAAATTTAAAAATTTAGGTACACTATACTGATCTGCTCAACCATACCATACTAATTTGCGAAAATATTAATTGATGCTATACTGGTAGCATACTGATCTGTTGTAATTTTCCCATACTATACAATTCTGTAATCCATAATATGGTAAAATTATAAAAATTAAAAAATAATAAAGATTGTAAATCTTTAAATAAAGGGTCTTAAAATTCATCTAAGAACATCCAAACTTTGTTGCTTTGTTACTTTTGATAAATAAGCTTAAAAAATGATTTATTTCAAACTTGAGAAAAATTTTTAATTTACACGAACATGTCACTGTAATGAGTAGTAATAACTAAAAAAAACTTACATTAATTTGCTATAGAACTATCTATACTAAAATTCTATCCTAAAATTTTGATACACAAAAATTAATTATATTTTGCAAAGCTCACTGCAGTTGCCTAACGCATTTTTTGTTTAAATATTAAAAATTCATAGTGCAACTTTTAATACTCTCTCATCAAAATTTTATATTGTTCTTATTGGATTACGAGGTAAAGAAGCTAATTTTAAAAGCTACATTTGTTCAATAAATAAATGAAGAGGAAGACATGAATGTTTATAATCTGAATCATTGAAACATATGATATATCATATTTTAGGTATTTAAATATAATATATATTTTTTTTTACTATTTGTAAACATGCGCATATAGAAATTTAATTAGTCAATTTGGTGACACTAATGTTGGTTTTTAAAAGTAATAAAATTTTTTATATCATCAGAATTGTTATAGTCTAAAGGTTGTAAGTCTGAAGAATTAACTAAGTGTCTATTCACAGCCTGAGGTTCAAATCCTAGTAGCTGCTTAGATCATAATAATTCTGATCCTTTTTAATCTAATATATTAAAATATATTTTCCGGATCAGTGCCAGTAGTGAAAAATTCATGGATTATGTAATACATAGCATAGCAGTCACACAATATATCATGCAGATCATAGTAATCTGCATGCATATCTGATATTGTATAATTACTATGCATACTAGTTTTTTGGTCTTTTTACTTCTTTTGACAATTTTTTCTTTTTTTTTATTTATTTTATACTGCTGCAATTATTGCATAATTTGTAATACATTTATTTATTTAATTATTTGTTCATCATTAATATGTAATATAAAATATTCTCATTTTTAAAAATATCTGTGACTATATTATTTAAATATAATATATTTTTTACTATCTGTAAATGTGGGTACACGTGTGAAAATTTAATTGGACATTCTGGTGACACTAATATTGGTTTTATAGGCAATAAAAATTTTTTTGTAATATCAGAATTGTTATAGTCTAAGAGTTGTAAGTCTGAGGAATCAACTAAGTGTCCATTTATGGTCTAAGGTTCGAATTCTAGTAGCCGCTTAGGTAGGACCATGAACAATTCTATAGTAGGTGGTAGGGTAAAAAGTGTGTAGATTTTGAAACAAATTCACCTTTATTCTGGTCAAAATTAAAATTAATTTTGACCAGAATTTAGATGAGTTTAGCCCAAAATATATACCCATCTTTACCCTCACCTATTTTAGAATTGTCCAGGGTCCTGCTTAGATCATAATGATTCTGAACTTTTTAATCTAATATATTAAAATACATTTCTGAATCAGTCCAAATAGTGAAAAATTCACGAATCATGTAATACTGGGGTATTTTATACTGTAAGGTATAATAATAAAAATTGATAGTCAGATTTTTTATATATTATTCACCCATATAAATCCTGAGTAGACTTCTAGAATACAAGATCAGTATGTAATGAAAAAAATCTAGTTATAAAAAAAATGGTGCTTTGCTTTAAAAATCAATGATTTATAAATAATCTTTTAAACAGATTATTTGACTTTTCCTCTTGTTGCTCATCTGACTGGATTAATGAAGTAAGAACTTGTAGTTTGTGAGCTACTTTGTTTTTCTTTTGAATATCTCTCAACTGTTTACCAGCTACTTAAATTTCGTTTATTTTTTCTATAGCAAAACACATTTTATATTGTTGGGTAGAATTGGTCATATTCAGGTAGTTTTTAAGTTCCACTTATTAAATAGACTCAATTTGCTGCTAGTAACAATAATGTACCAAAATTTGGTTTTAACAAAGTTGTATAGTAGCGGGAATTAATGAAGTGAAGCAGTTGATTCACTAACAAATAAACTAAATTTCTAAAAAGATATTTTGTCAGTTAATGAATCTTTAGGACCAAAATTGTCAAAATTTTCTTCAGTAATATTGGTTTAAGATACTTTGTACAGTATAGCAAAGTTCTTTTGGACTAGAAATTTTCGGGCAAGATTTTTTAAGTACTCTATGTCAATAACTATGTGCAAATTGTTGGGCATTATTTCCACCAAGTCGACACATGCTTAAGGGAAGATGAAGCCAACAATTTAATTATTTTTGCTACAATTCAAGTTCTTTTTGCATTCCTAATTCTAATTTCTTGACTAATTATTCAATTTTTAAATCATCTATAATTTTTGTACTTGGCAAAAGTTCACTACCAAAAAACAAGTAAAGATTTTCCAAGATACTTTTGAGCATACATGTAGAATTAACAATAAAATTAGTCATTTGATGTGTCCTATGACCAGATAGTAAGCATTGTAGTAGAACTGCAAACAATCTATATGATGTCATATTTGAAAAATTGTTAATTAAGTGACTTTTTTAAAAAAAGGTTATATTTGAAAAGTAGGTATTAAAGAAAAGGTTATATTTAAAAACAGCTTAATGGCATAAAAGATATATTTAAAGGAATGCTAATAGAGGTAATTTTTATATATCTTATATTTGAAATGTGCTAATAAAAAATCTGGAGCATAATAAATATCAAAATTGAAAAATACAAAAATCTAAAAAATGCAAAAATCAAATAAAATTAATCAAACCAGTGGGTTTTTTTAATTATTATTGCTTGTCTCATCTTGTGCCCCTTCCTCACACACAACAGTTGTGACCAGCCTTTCTACCTACAGTTACATCCTTCTATGCACAACATAGTACAGTATGGAAATAGGTCATGAAACAAGCTGCAGGACGTCATGTGAGCAGATCTTTTCAAGCATCATACTTAGTAGCGTACCATCCTCTTTTCCTTAGCCCCTCTCTTCTTTCTTTTATTCTTCTTCTTTTTTTTTTTTTTGGGCGTGGTGGGGGGTTAGTTGAACACTATGTCGAGCAGAAAACTCAAATAACAAAGAGATCAATGCAGTTCATCAGGTTACTCAAATACCATTCCATCCATGATTTGCTATCACATAGAAAGTCTGGTGATTCGCAATAATGTCCCACCTTGTGACTTCGTTCACAAGCGGGTATTATTGTTGCTCGTCTCATCGTGTGCACCTTCCTTGCACACAACAGTCATGACCAACCTTTCTACTTACAGTCACGTCTTTCTATGCACGACATAGTACAGTATGGGATTGTTTTTGAGGATCATACAATCTTGGTATAAGAAATATACAGGACCCTGAGCAATCTATAAACAGCTAACAATTTTAAAAAATTGTTATATATTTCTAAAAATAGAAAAGATTTACAGAAAAACAGTTAAAAATAAGCATTAATATTACTAAATATAGAAAAGATCTACTAAAAATGGTTAAAAATAAGCAAAAGCAAATTGTCACCTATTTATGTATAGCTCGGGGTCCTACCACTACCTTCTTCTTTTTCTTTTTTTTTTACAACTGTACTTACGTGCGATGTGAGGTATATGCACCTGCTTTACTCTACACACCTACATACATAAGGAGGTATACCTATATACCACTACTTTTTAAAATCAACCATTTCCTGTGATGTCTTTTTATATTTTCACATGAATTTGGCATTCCTTTTTCTCTTTCTTTTTTGGGCCCTCTTGGCCAACCATCCATCTGTGCTATATACAGTACCTAATATCATTACTTTTCAGTTTGAGAGTAGCATGAGTTTTACACTCTGTCTTAATATATATCCTCATGGACATACATGCTTGTATGCCTTTATGCCTTAACACGAACATGCATGTTCTTCATCTGTTCATTCTCTTTATTTATTTATTTTTTTCTGACACTTGTACATTACTATATACCATTTATTTTCCCTTTAATCTACTTATACCCAATATACATGTTTCTATGCCTTGTGTAAACCTCTATATAAACATGCGCATTCGAGGGAAGTTTTTTTTACTAACCACCTATCTCTATACTATATACCATTTAGTTTATTTAAACTTGAAGACCGTGCAGGGTACACACCTGCCTCAATCTACACCTCTATGAATATACATGTTCATATGCTTTACTAACCCTCTTTTATTTTATTTATTTTTTTAAATACTATATACTTATATACGCCTCAATCCTAATTTAAGAATGGTGTGGGTGTACGCACCCGTCTCACTTAGACCCACAAATATATACTTTTACATGAACATGCAGTTCACATTGTTTTTTTTTTTTTTTTTACTAACCATACTATATTTACACTATCTACTATCTACTTTACCTTGAAGGCTGTGCGGAGTACACACCTGCTTCAATCTATATATCTATGAACATACGCGTTTATATGCTTTACTAACCCGCAGGGCTTTTGGTAGTAAACAAATGCCTTGTACCCATCTTCAACCCCAACTCCATTATAATAACAGGCTCCAACGACATTTATTTCCAACATAATTATCCCTATCAGCTAATTTCGATCGTAAATGCCACAAGACTATTTTTCCTAGATTCAGAAATGTCGAAATAGCATTCTTGCAAAGTGTACCAGCTATTACTTCTCCCTCTGATTCCTGAAAATAATCACAAAAATCAAATCTTCTTCCATTTATATTTCCCTTATCGTAACATTTTTGCAAAGTACCTCAGCTCTGCCTTTCTATTTCGCCACAGAATGATTTTACCAGGATACAAAGAGATCAACATAGTGTCCTTGCAAAAGCATTAGCTATTGCTTTTCCTTACTCTGGTCCCTGAAATTTACTGCAAAGATCGAATTTACATCTGGCAGCTTTTTGGTAATCAACAAATGCCTGTGTCCATCTTTTCAATTCCAATCTATTATGATCTGAGACACTAATATCTTTAATTTCTGATAGCATATCTATATTTGCTGATTTTGATCTATATGAATGATTATGTTCATCATTTTCAACTCTAATCTTCCTTCCATCACAATATCTAACATGATATTTTTGGCAATATTTCCTATTATTATTGTCATATTTTTGCAACATACATCTGTCAATGCCAATGCCTTTTCTACTTCACTACAAGACTATTTTACTAGGATCCAAAGGGACATGTAGTGTTCTTGCAAAATGCTCACATTTTCCCTGGTCCCATTAAATTTTTGCGAAGATCAAAACTTTTAGTGCTATACATATCGGGAGATTTCTAGTAATACGCAAATGCCTTGTGTCCTTCTTTTCCAACTCCAATTCCATTTCGATGACAGACACTAGCAGCTTTTATCCCAATAGCATTACCCATATCCGCTGATTCTGAACGTAAATAAATGCTTATGTTCATCCTTTTCAACTTCCATTTCTTTACGTCACAATGTTAACATTATACCTTCTATCAGTATTTTCTATCATCATTGTACCGTTCTTGTAAAATACCTCTGCTAATGCTTTTTCTACTTTGCCGCAAGATATTATCACAAAGATCAAAATTTCAGCATTACACCTCCAGCAGATTTTTGGTAATAGACGAATGCCTAGTGTCCTTCTTTTCCAACTCCAATTCCATTATGATAACTGATACCAACGGCCTTTATTCCAATGGCATTAACCATGTCTCTGCTGATGCTTTTCCACTTCATCATAATAATTTTATCAAGGCCATTCTACTGAGATCCAGAGAGGTCAACATAGTGTTCTTGCATACCACATTTATAGCTTTCCCTCCTTCTGGTCTCAATTATCACAAAGATCCAAGCTTCAAATATGGATGGTGTTCACGCAAAGAACCCCAATGCATCATAATTCTTCAATATTACCAAAAAGGCCTGTCCAAGTTCAATTTTACATCACGTATAGAAAACCAATATCTGTGAAGCTTCAAACTTATGATCTGGTTCGCTCTACAAAATTGGTATAATAATTCTGCTATAATGCCAGTTAAATGTGCCTATTCCCGAAAGTTATCCAGTATGATGTAGTAACTTTCATTTGGTAGTATCAATTTTATAAAATTCTCTGAGACTTGAAAATTCTCCTTTTTTCTCACTGAAAAACTGGCTAATGAACTGGCTTGTTCTTGCGATGAGCTGAACACCATGTCAAGCAGAAAACTCAAAGAACAAAGAGATCAATGCAGATCATCAGGTTACTCAAATATCATTTTGTCCATAATCTGCTATCACACAGAAAGTCCGGTGACTTGCAATAATGTCCATGTTCCCTTCATTCATAAGCGGGTTAGTTTTTTTTAAGTTTTTTTCATACTTTGTGGGATATATTATATTTTTTTTTTAGAGAACAATTTGTTTTTTTTTCTTTTTTTTTTTTTTAGGGAACATTTAGTTACGTTTANAGAATGGGTAAAAGTTTGATCTAATATTTGAAATATAGCTTGTATATACCAAACCAAAAGTGCTAACCAAAAAAATTTTTACTATGATGCTCAAATATACGGTAACCTCACATAGATTATTCGGGGTCCTAATGTATTGAATTATCTGACTGTACAACTATTGGGTGGGGATCGTAACCAACAAGAAATTCAGCAAATGGGCAGTAAAATATTGGCCAAATTTAACTAGACACTGTATTTCAATGTACAACTCAGAATCGTTTAACCAATTCTAAAATAGTTCACATTTTTGAACATAGAAACTTGGGACTTTATTTAGAGCTTTCAGTTTTGAAAGAAACCATGCAACAAATTCGATATGGATTTCGTGTCTTTCGAGGTATTGTTTAATTCATATTGCCACTATGATCGTAGGAGATGTTGATATTAGTTAATGTGTAATTAAGCCGTCCCTTATAGAGACTTTGAATCATTTCATTTCTCATATTTAGTGGTGAGTCCTTGTCGTTTTGATCATACCCATCATGTAACATTCATGCCAGATAAAGAAGATTAAATGGATGGCATGTCTTTGAAAACCCAGTACTTGCAGAAAGTTTACTGAAAGCCGTTTCTTCAAAATTATTTAAAATTAAATGTAAGACTTGCAATTTACAAGGAATTTGGGTACAATTACTTTGAGCTAATCGGTTATATTTGACTCATATAGTTTGTGTTATTGGAAGGAAGGTAAGGCATTGTGCAGTATCAAAATTATATTTTGTGCAAGTTTCAATTAGATCTGCTAACTGTATTGAATTGCAGCATTGAAGATCTTTTGTCTCTAGAAGCACAACATCCATCATATTCTTTTCTGAATTCCAAAACATAAAACAATTTACTTATATTTTTTTCACCACTACCAGATTCATCTGCCATGTTTCAAATGCAAAATGATCCGATTGATTGGCTTGATGAAATATATTTCTCACATGTAACTCAGATACTTCGCGATGCAAATGATTAATAGTTGCTGCAGAAATCCAAGATTATTTATTATCCCCTGTTAAAAATTAAAAACAGTATTCATACTAGCTGCCGTAGAAGTAAAAGACATTTGCCAATTTGAGAAACTTGCATGGCAAGTTTAATAAATTCTGTGTTACATTTATTTGTATTTTTTCTAACAAGATTTTTAATTGCGGTTTTAATGTTATTGCCTGGTGGACGCCTGGCTATTGCACGAATTCGAGAAATATGTTGCTTATGCTTGTGTTTAAATTTTGCAATTGAGCCATTAAGTTTTAGAATTTTATGAGTTAAATGGTCTTTGGATCTTTGTAATTTTTTGTAACTTTTATCTGAGTTTTTTATTATCACTACTTAATGTATCTAATGATTTCCCAGGTTTATAGAATCAGATATATATTGAAATGCTTTTTTTTGGATATAGGGAGAAATAATTTGATCTTTATTTTTTCCATGAGGATATCTCATCATGCATAAAAGATGAGATGCTTATTTGAGATCTATTTCCGACATGTCTTTTTGAGTATAAATTATTGAAGTGTATGCAGGGGAATTTGATTTAAACATGTTCGAGTCATTAAAGATCATACCATGAATAATTTTAAGTTCTTGAATAGTATTTTTTTAAATGATTTGTTATTTCGTTAACAAGTTCTTCACGAAAATTTAGCATGTGCTTCTTTGCACGCGATTTGAGTGCATTTTTTAATTGCATTTTGCGTTTTGAAAGAGTCATTTGCTAAAAAAATTCTATTTTAAAATTTTATTGTGAGAAAATAGTTTTAATTATTCTTATTACATTTTTAAATTATTTTATTAACAAAAGCAAAATCGAACAAAGCCAATTTGAACCAAATGCTTATGTTTTTAGAACATAATTAATGACACAAAAACTACAAAAGCGAGCCCTATAAGAAAAGCGGTACTGGTGGTGGTACGGATTGGTGTCGGGAATGCTCGAAATGGCACGGATCTTGTGGCACATGCAGGAACGTTTATGGAATGGCACGGTAAAAATGGCACGGACATTGCGGCAAAGGGTAGCACGTAATATCACGTCATATGAAATGGCACGTTTAGATGACACATATGTGTACGTTACACATATATTGGCTCATAATACGTGTTGGCTCATTTCGTGGAGAGCGAAAGATAAGTAAAGGATTTTTTTTAAAAAACAGAGCGATTCCTCATGATTTCACTAATGAAGCTTCCCTGTGTGTCTTAACAAAAAAAATTCCTTACAAAATTTTTCTTCATATGCAGTTAGCTTGTTCATCTTATGTTGATTACTTATGTAAATTTATGCTTTAATAGTTAATCCACATCATTATCGCGGTGGCACGTGAATTTACGTTTATTACTCGTGCCAAATCCCGTGACGATTCGACTAGTAAACTGCTACAAAACCCGTACCATTTACAGTCCAATTGGCACGGGTACACGGTCCCTCACGGTCCACTAAATCCGAACCAACTCGGGCCATACCCATACAGATCCGGACCTTGACCCGTGCTAAAATGACTCGTGCCTATCCGATTCCATCCCGTGCCTATATGGTATATTTTTCTTATAGGGGCAAGATTTCATTAAAAATTTACAATAAAACTCGACATACAATCCCTATGAAAAAAGTGGCCTGTGTGGGCACGTGTTTCTACGGAGAGACACAGTCAAGTGCGGCACGACCGGATGTCCGGGTTTGTACGTCTGTGGTCCGTGTTGGCATGTTGAATTGGTCTGAATTGGACCGTTTACCCGGACATTTTGGACCATAAATGGACCGGGTTTTGCTGCACTTTACTAAACCAAAACGCATGGGTTTTGGCATGGGTAATTACACGTAATATAACATGCTTGTACGGGGTACATCTAAAGCCATGTGTGGTTATATGTTTTTGACTTTTTGATTAGGGTTTGGGTAAGGGTAAGTGTAGGATTAGGATAAGATCAAACTTTATAGTAAAATTGCCTCCCTGACATTTTTTGCTAATAGCCCAAGGTAGGTTTAGACACTCGTTTCTTGTATTTTTGACGTTTTTCACTTTTTTTCACTTTTTCTTCGCCTGGCTGATCCGTGTCGATCAAAACAACCGATTTTATTGGCTCTATGTCACGTGACCGCACACGGCTGTAGACGACCCTGCTTATACGTGCCACCCAATACACGTATCATTACCGTAAAACGTAATATACGTGCCATTCTGTCACGTTTTGGTTCGTGTTTCATGCCTTTATGTGCCACGTGACACGTGCCTATCCAGACAACCCCCCATTTTACTTAATTGCGCGGGTAACACAACCCAAAAAAAGAAAATCTGATTTTGTAAATAAACTAAGTGCGTGAAATAAAATTTAGGGTTAGGGTCTTAACGTTGGAAGCTATAAAGTTAGAGTGATGTTTAATATAAGTAAAATTTCATTCCCATCATTTTTAATTAGTGCACCAAGATTGATTTAAACATTAGTTTTTGCGTATTTTCGCTTTTTTCTTTTACGTGTGTTCAAATTCTTCGTCGGGCTGATCCGAATAGTCAAAATTTGCTCTCTCCGATTGGCTATTTCCTCTCCAGGAGCTTGTATTACCCGCGAAAATAAGTGGATGCGACAACCCCCATGCCAACCCGTACCAACACCCGTACCACTTTTCTCATAGGGAATATGATAAAAAGCCTTTTGTCAAATTTACAGTTTCATATTTTCTGGTTTAAAAACCAATTCGTGATAAAACGCGACAGACGCTTATATTTTTGGCTAGAACTTAAATAACAAAATTCTCACTAATGCAATATTTTAAGATTGTTAAATAATTGAGAATTTTAAATTGTAACTTCTTTTGACTACATTACATTAATTGTTTGCCACAAAGATTGCTCGAAAAAGAACGCTAGTTTTTGCTTAGACCAATTTCTTTAACACTAATATTTACTAGTAATTTACTAGTAACGACGCAATGATTTTGCTGATCAATTTTATCCCTATAAGAAAAATGTACCGTATCGGCACGGGTCATTTTGGCACGGGTCAAGGTTCGGATTTGTACGGGTATGGCCCGAGTTGGTTCGGATTTAGTGGACCGTGAGGGACCGTGTGCCCGTGCCAATTGGACTGTAAATGGCACGGGTTTTGTAGCAGTTTACTAGTCGAATCGGCACGGGATTTGGCACGGGTAATGAACGTAAATTCACGTGCCACCGCGATAACGATGTGGATTAACTATTAAAACATAAATTTACATAAGTAATCAACATAAGATGAACAAGCTAATTGCATATGAAGCAAAATTTTGTAAGGAATTTTTTTTTGTTAAGACACACAGGGAAGCTTAATTAGTGAAATCATGAGATATCGCTCTGTTTTTTTAAAAAAATCCTTTACTGATCATTCGCTCTCCACGAAACGAGCCAACACGTATTACGAGCCAACACGTGTGTAACATACACATACGTGTCATCTGACGTGCCATTTCATATGACGTGATATTACGTGCCACCATTTGCCGCAATGTCCGTGCCATTTTTACCGTGCCATTCCGTAAAACGTTCCTACACGTGCCACAAGATCCGTGCCATTTCGAGCATTCCCGACATCAACCCGTACCACCACCCGTACCACTTTTCTTATAGCCAACGAGGTATCACTAATCAGAGATTTTTTAACGCTGCAAGATTTTGGTTACACGCCATTCTAGATGACTACGTTTCTGGTACTGTTAGAATTAAATTTCCTTTTTAATTTAAAAAGGAAAAGAGGAAGCATACGGGATATACAAAAATACAAATTCGAAAATAAACAAAAGATAAACTTCAAATAAAATCTTATAGTCGTTAATAATATGTCTCTATTATTTACTATGCTTTGTCTGCAGAACACGAATTAAATATCATATATATTGGAAAATTTATTAGTAAGTATCTTTGTTAATAATACAGCGTTAAATTAACACATTGCATTATTATTTATGTGTCATAAAATGAAGTTTTAAATTTGTATGATAAAGATCCATGTACGTATGTGATACAGTTTAAAAAAACAAGTTTCATGTAATAATTATGTTAATTCACATACGATATGCATTCGTTCTTAACGTTCAAAGATATATATAAATTTTCAAATATTTATTTAAAAAACGCAAAGCACTACCTTTTTTTCATAAATATATCATAAAATCGATAAAATATTTTTGGGAAATTGTCCTAGATCTGCTCTATATTTGCTCAAGTACATATAAAAGGGTTGAATAAGCAGCTCATGAGGATATTATCCATTCAGACAAATTTATATAAGCTCAAGATCAACATATAAAATTTAGGAATAGCCGGGAATGACCCAAAAATAAATAGCAATCAAAATAAATAGACATTAATCACATACGATATGCATTCGTTCTTAACGTTCAAAGATATATATAAATTTTCAAATATTTATTTAAAAAATGCAAAGCACTACCTTTTTTCATAAATATATCATAAATCGATAAAATAGTTTGGGAAATTATCCCTGGATTTGCTCTATATTTGCTCAAGTACATATAAAAGGTTTGAATAAGCATCCAGTCAAATTTATATAAGCTCAAGATCGGCATATAAAATTTAGGAATAGACTGAAATAACCCAAAAATAAATATCAACAAAAATAAATAGACATTAATTAAGAAAACTATTTAATATAGAATAAATAGACATTAATTAAGAAAACTATTTAATATAGTACTCACTAGCAGGAATATCGACATGCTCAATAGATTTTCTTTCTAAAAATAAATTATTTTTAATTTAATTATTACTAGCAAATTCATTTTTAAATAATTTTTAAACGATACCTTTAATCACACTTAATATTTTACGTGTGCTAATAAATTTGCTAATATACATATGATCCGGATTATTTTGAGGGATTATTGGTAAAGTTTTAGTAATTTCATCAGCAGATAAGTACTGTATTTTGATTTCATTCTCATCTTCTGAAGTTATCTTGATAATCCAATTAACAATTGTCCAATAAATATTCTCAGCATTAGGACGTTTTTGAGGATCTGAATCCATGCATTGATTTGCCAACTCAACATAACAATCAGGGGTTCCAGAATCGAATTCTGGACGCAATCCATTGTAAATCTTAACTGCAAGTTCGTCATCAAATTGATAACCATCAAACGGTCTTTGACCAGATGATATCTCTGACATAATGACTCCAAAGCCATAAATATCTGCAGCTTGTGTAAGCTTTTGACCTGATAAAACTTCTGGTGCCATGTAAGGCATAACTCCATAAACACCACCTTCAGAATCATTTTCATTATTCTTTTTTGGCAATTCTAGATCTGAGATATGAATTCGTTGATCTTGCAACAAAATATTGCCACTGTGAAAATCTGAATGAATATATCCTGAGCTATGAATATCATCTAAATCACTTGAAATATCTTTAAGTAGTTTTAATTTAATCTTCCAAGTAAGATCTCGAAATGTTTTTATTAGATACTTATGAAGATTTCCACTGTCAGCATGTAGAAATACCATCATAAATTCATTTTCATTATTTTGAGTTAATCCATATATCTTAAGCTTACTACCCCACAAGCTACATTTCAAATGATTACTAAAATTTATAATTAATCAATAAATTAGTTTTACATATTTAACAATTACTTAGCAAATAACGGTTTAACTCACTTCTTCTAAAGAATTAGAAAGGGTCTTGAGTGCAACGATGCTATTTGATTCACGAGATCTTTTATAAATATAGTTGTTATCATAACTATCATCAGGATCAATTTTAATTTTTTCTATTTTCCGTTTACCATAAGACCAAATTGCAGAATATACAGTGCTATATCCGCCTTTACCAATTACTTTAACATCAGATAATCTATCAAATGGAATCCATTCAATAGCATTTTCATACGCAAAGGTTCTAAGTTGTACCATTTTCACGCAATCATCAATATTTTTATTGATACTTGTCCACCTTGTTGCAATGTCAGGGTCACATGTTAGACACCAGGCTTCATTAGTATTGTATTCATTACAATGAACGCATTTTCCATATTCAGGTAAGCTTCATAATCATAAATATATAATATTTAGTATTGTTTTATCAACTATGCTATTTTAAGTTTTATATCAAAAATAACCAATTTTTATGCTTACCGACTAAATTAATATATCGATTTGTGTAAAAGTAAATTATTTTGGTCTTGACTTATGAACTTGTTTTGTTGATTTTAGATCTATCCATTACTGCGTTTTTTAAATTACTATGATCATATATCACAACGGAAGTCAGAATCTAGAAAAAAATCCCAATACATGACCAACACAAGCTTGCATTTTTTTATATTTCTAATTTCCGGTGTATGAAAATCACTGATCACAGTAATCTGAATAGCGCAGTAATAAATGTTATTTATACTCACAGACTAAATTAATGCGAATGAAATGATTTGTGGTAAGGGTTAATAAGTATTTCTATTCTTATTTGTGAACTTTGCTTTCGTTTTTATCCATTAATAAAAATAAGCTTCTTTATACTCACGGGCTGAAATGATTTGTACGTAATAGTAAATAAGTTTTATTTTTTGATTTATAAGCATGTTGCTGTTTTAATTCTATCCATTAATAAATATATACTTACTAACTAAATTAATGTAAATGAAATGAGTTGTAAATAAGTAATTTATGCTTCTATCGATTAATAAATTTTCTTTATACTCACTGACTAAATTAAAACGAATGAAACAATTTATAAATAAGTAGGTATGTTCTTGATTTATGAATTTGCTTTGATGTTTTTTATTTCTATCCATTAATAAATTTCATCATACTCACGAGCTGAATGATATGATAGTAAATAAGTATAGAGTTTATGGTTTGTGAACTTGTTTTTATTTTAATCCATTAATAAATATATTTATACTTACAGACTAAATAAATACGAATAATACGAATAAAATGATTTGTACGTAATGGTAATAAGTATTTATATTCTTGATTGGTGAGCTTGTTTTGCTGTTTTATTCCCATCCATTAATAAAATTTCTTTTATACTCACAGACTAAATTAATGTGAATTAGATGATTTGTATTTAAAAGGTAAATAAGTATTTACGTTCTTGATTTGTGAAATTGGTTTGCCGTTTTTAATTCTATTCATTAATAATTATTCTATACTCACTCGCTGAATGAAATGATTAATGCGAATGAAACGATTCGTACATAATGATAATAAGTTTCAATTTTCCTGATTTGTGGTCTTGTATACATTAATACAATTTGGAGATGTTGCTGAAATCGAATGATGCTGAGATTTACTTAAAAATATATATTTTACTATGACTCTTATATACTCTTTAATTATGAACCCTCCTACCCAACCCCAAAAAAACAAAAATTTTTAAAATTTCCTATTAAAATAAGTTCAAATTTAGCATCATTCGATTTTTGCATCATCTCCACAATAAATGTTCTTTATACTCACTAACTAAATTAATGCGAATAAAATGATTTTTACGTAATAATTAAAAAATTATCTATGTTCTTGATTTGTGAACCTGTATTATAATTTTTAATTCCATCCATTAATAAATGGTTTATATACTTACTAACTACATTAATGAGAATGAAAAAAATTTTACATAATGGTAAATAAGTATTTATGATTTTTAATAGTAACTTGCTATTTTTAATTCTATTAATTAATAAATATCTTTGATACTCACGAACTGAATGAAGCGATTAATGCGAATGAAATTATATGTACGTAATGGTGAATAAGTGTTTTATATCCTTGATTTGTGAATTTGCTTGGTTGTTTTTAATTCATTCATTAATAATGTTTTTTATACTCACGTACTGAAACGATAAGTAATGATAAATATGTGTTTATATTATTGGTTTATGAGCTTGTTTTGTTGAGTTTAATTGCAAAGATTAATAAATGATCTTTATACTCACATGCTGAATGAATAAATAATGCGAATAAAATGATTTGAAGGGTATTATGCAATGGTAACAAGTATTTATGTTCTTTATTGTGAGCCTTTTTGCTGTTTTATATCAATCCATTAATTCATTAATAAATATTCTTTATACTCACTAACTAAAATAATGGAAATGAAATGATTTGTACGCAATGGTTAATAAGTATGTATGCTCTTGATATTGAACTTGATTTAATTCTAGCCATTAATAAATGTTCTTATACTCACGAGCTGATTGAATGATTAATGGAATAAAATTATTTGATCGTAAGTATTTATGATTTTATTTTATCGTTTGTTTTTAATTCTATTTATTAAAAAAATATTCTCTATACTCACTCACTGAATGAAATGATTAATGCGAACGAAACGATTTGTGCATAATAATAAATAAGCATTTATGTTCTTATTTGCGAACTTGTTTTGCTGTTTTTTTTTCAATTCTATCCATTACTGCATTATAAATGTTCATACTCACTAACTAAATTAATATGAATGAATTATTTGAACGTAATGGTAATAAATATTATGTTCTTGATTGTGAATCTGCTGTGCTGTTCTTAATTTTATAATATAAATGGTTTTTATACTCACTAACTAAAATTATGAAATGATTTGTATTAATGGTAAATAAGTATTGTTTTTCTTAATTTGCAAGTATGTTGTTTTTGATTCTATCCATTAATAATTATGTTTTTATACTTACGGGCTGAATTAACGCAACAATAAATATTTATGAACATAAATTGTGATATGTAGATAAATAGATATTTTTTATGCTTACTCCCTGATAATTAGTACAAGAGATCGTCTTAATGTTTTTTTTAAAAAAAAAATTATTAAAAAAAAATTAAAAATTAACTTACTTTTTAATCCATACTAGAAATTTCTTCTCATTCTTTTCCACGCCAATTCCAAATTTGTAACAAATGGCAGTCTTAAAAATCCCCATGGAGTTGCCTGCCTCAGCAGACTTCAGATAATATGTAAATGCTTTTTGTTTATCTATTTCAACTCCAATTCCTAAATAATAACAGTAACCAACTTGATACATTCCGTTAGAGTTATTCATGTCTGATGATTTTTGGTAATAAACGAATGCCTTGTTTTCATTCTTTTCAACTCCAATTCCATATTCGTAACAATATCCAAGCCAGTACATCCCGTCTTGATCGTTCATATCTGCTGATTTTTGACAACTATTGAAATTTAGTTGATTAAAAACATCAAATGTTTGAGAAGTATCTTCTGATGGCCTAATATCTTTTGCTAGTCGTTCTTTTGTCAAGTATTTATTGCTACCTTACTTATCATGCACGTACTAGTGTATACTTGTAATTTGCAGTTAATTAACTAGGTAGTAATTTATCCTAAATTATACTTTTATTGCACCATGCAGTATGGTTAAACGAATTCGGTGTACGTATGTACGTTGTGAAAGGGTGGATTGCAGCTTGAAACCAACTTTTCTTTGTATCTTGAATTGGAAGCATACAAATTTGGTGGATTCGGAACATTTATTGTGGAAGGGTAGATCAATGCCGAGGTGGCTCAGGCTATTTAGTTATACTGTAGTTTAGTAAATGAAGGACAATCATTACCTGTTTTCGTCCAGTTCGAAGATTAGATAAATCTGATAAATTCAATTTGATTAACGCGGTTTGCTAATTGATGTCGTACGTACGTACGCACGTACTTTTGATCAAATTTGTAGATCGCTGTACACCCAACAATCACTATAATCAAATCACTTGAACATTCACCTGATTGTTATTCAGTTTCGCGATTTTGCAATGATTTCTTGTGAGCATAGATAAAGCTAAAGAAAATAGCATATTTATATTGAACTTTCGCCAAAAAACACATTTTATAATCTTAATTAATTCAATTTATCTAACCTGGTAACTTGTCAGAACAAGCAAAGTTAATAGAATTAACGAGCAAGTTCAATAAGTGATGCAGAAATGTAAAAGTACAAATACGATGTCTTTTGTCTTCACAATAAAGCAACCCTTGGGAAGAACTCGATAGAGTTCAATTAGGTTCACATAAGTATTTCGTTCAAATCCCCCTGACACATAAAAATCGAACCAGAATTTGTGTCATTCCCCAACCTTTAAATCAGAGCTTCATGATATAGTCTAGAGCTCTATTTGGCCCTAGTCGCCTCAATCGAAACCTTACCATTATTATAGTTAAGTTAGAGTAGTTTAGTTGGTTTTAGTAGTGTATCTTTGTGATATTTAGATGTAGAGCATTATTCGCACTCTCACAATCAGTGATGACAATTTAATCGGCCAAACAAAATTTAATTGGCCATCGGCCAATACAAAATAATTTGGCCAAAAATGGCCAAAATTTTACGGCCAAAGTTGAATGTCAATTGGCCAGGCCAATTAAAATTATTTGGCCGATGTGGCCATTGGCCGATGGCCAAATGGCCAAACGGTCAAATTTCTCTGTACAGTAATAAAAAAAAAAAAGTGTATAAAAATACTGTATAGAAGCATATTAATATATATGATAATTTAAGTAATAATTGTTAAGCTATATAAAAAAAATCTAAGCGAAAGTTTAATAAGTTATATAAAAAGTAATTTAAGCGAAGATTATATTAAAATAATTTAAGTGAAAGTTTAATAAGCTATATAAAAAAGTAATTTAAGCGAAGATTTAGAAACTTATATAAAAGTATAGTTTGAACAAAGGTTTAATAAGTAATTGAGCAAAGGTTTAGTAAGCAAAGGTTTAGTAAGTAATTTGAGCAAAGATTTAGTACACAAAGGTTTAGTAAGTAATTTGAGCAAAGGTTTAGTAAGTTATATAGAAAAATTACTTAAGCGAAGATTTAATAAATAATTTAAGCAAAGGTTCAGCAAGTTGTATAAAAAAATGATTTAAACAAAGGTTTAATAGTAAGTAATTTTTTTGAGTGAAGGTTTAGTATGTAATTTGAATCAAAGTTTTATTATTTATAATCGAGTTTACTAAAACGCACCACTGGTGCCAACACTATAATGATTTTCATCAATCACATTTTTAAATGCAGTGTAACATAAAGATCTTGTGTAATATAAATTTTTTGCCATTTTGCTATTTTTTTCAAAAATACCTTCTAACTCAAAATTTTATTTATGAAACCACCTTTTTTTATTAAAAAAAAAAAATTCCTTGTGAAATTTCACTATATACTATGCCTTACCCTAACCCTAACTATTAACTTTCACTTAACATTTATTAAATTCAATTTTTGTTTATTTTTTTTATATTGATCTTCACGTTATACACATACTGGTGTTGAACTCCAGTGGTGCGTTTTAGTAAACTTGTTTATAATACTATATATTTTGTTATTATTAAATAGTTAGTTGATTTACGCAATAAAAACTTTACTTATTTCGTCAAATGGGAGTCTTTAAATACTCCAATTTCATTTTCCAATTTCAAAATTTTAATACATAACTTAAATAAGATTTTTTAAATTCTTATTTATTTCCGAAATATGCTACTTTTTTTAATTCTAAAACCCCTTAATCCATTATTTATTTTAAATATCAAATGATTTATTTTATTAAAGATATCTAAATCGAGCCTTATTAAACATGAAGCTAAAAAGTATGTAAAGCATATAAATAAACTTCATTTTAGCTATATTTTTAAATGCTAAAGTTATATAATTAATTAGTAATAAACATGTATTAATATTGGACCAATCAGATTACTAGCTTTATTTGGCTGTTTTGGCCAAAAATGAAATTTAAATTTTTGGCCTTTTGGCTGGCCAAATGGCCAAGTGACATCACTGCTCACAATGTACTGTGCTCATTGCATTCTGTGTGTGACACATATTAATGCAACACACAGTGCCGCGTAGGGTCCAGTACGATCATTCTCAACTTGTAAAGTTCAAAACTTATATAAAGAAGGGTAAAAAATTATCATTGCTAATTTTTGCAAGTATTATTTACTAATTTAAAAATAACCCTCCTACCAAATTATCAAAAATAAAAACAATGAAACAGATGTTATTTTGAATGTTCCAAGAATGACACTCTTTATCATTATTTTTTAATTAGATGGCTTTATTAATACAAAAAAAAAAATATATAGGAATTCATTCATAACCTAATAATAACTTAATCATTGTATTTTTGTATATGAAAGTGTAACCATAAAGCAATTATGGTGCAACAGTTCTTGTTCTTATTGTTATGTGGTTAATCACCAAACAAGAGATTTTTGCATTGATACAGTTGTGGTCTTAATTACATGTAAGATCTTTGCATTGCTAATAAAAATGCAAAGCTCCCAAATAAAGGTTCCTACTATAAAGCATAGTCACTTTCCTGCTCTACTATCAATATGAAGCCTAATATCCAAACAGGAGAGCCTTGTATTTGCCATTGCATATGTGAAGTCTGAATACTAACCCTATAAACAATATTTTATATTTCAAAACTAATCTGATTATTTGTAATTAATTTAGAAAAATAGTATACTAAAAATCGGATTACTCTATAATTATTTTTATTAATATATCTCAACAATAACCAGGTTGTTTCTTTATTTTATTTTTTTTTTAGTACTAAGGTGCCTACTTGGGGCCAGAACTTTATTCAAAAGTTATAGAATCACAGTTTCCTGAATGGAGATCAATTGATATTGATAAGAATATCTGCAACTTTTGGTTGCCTATTTAAGGGGTCATCTAAAGAAGAGACAAATCATGTGATCAACCACCAATCAAATTATAGAATTTTGATGATCTTCGGCAAAGCAAAAAATAAGAATATCTGCAACTTTTGGTTGCCTATTTAAGGGGTCATCTAAAGTGGAGACAAATCATGTGATCAACCACCAATCAAATTATAGAATTTTGATGATCTTCGGCAAAGCAAAAATGAAAGAGAAGCGAAAACCTTGAAAAATACAAAAAATTGCAGTCTAAACCTACTTCGATGTGTTAATCAAAAATGTCGGGAAGGCAATTTTGCTTATATATATTTACCTAAAACCTATTTTAACCCTAATATAGGATGACCCTAACCCTAAAGTTAATTGAAAAAATTATTAAATATGAGTTGTTTCCGCTTTAGACGTCCCCCTATTTAAGTAACCACCTGAAGGTTCTATACTAGCTGCTATATCTGCATTCTATCTACTGCTATTGCCTATTTAAACTCTTTAATTATTGCCTCTTGCCAATCCCTCTTGTATCACTGGAACACAGTCCCAGATTTTTAACTATACCTTTAGAACTACTTTATCCTTAGCAGGAGACCTGGTAGAGTGGCCTCTATTCCACACAGATATTATTTATACTTTAGTAATTTATATATTCACCAAGGTTACATTTGTAGTTAGAGTTATCTTAAACTGCTACTATTATCTACTTCTGCTCTAGTACTTATTTACACAATTATATTCTGGCTTATCTGGTTAGTTTTCTATTTGCTTCCAATTTATAAACTCAGAAGGGTTGGTCTACCTGGCTTTAAGTGCTAATAGTCTCTCTCCTCTTGGTACAAGTTACTAAACCAAAAGTCTTTTTCTCTGGTATATATAACTCTAAAGGCCCAGTTGGTAGGATCCTTCTAAACCCTCTTGTTATAAGCTTATACATCTATACTTTCTGACACTTTTTCTGTAGTACTGTTAAAAGCTGGCTACTTTCTGTTTGGGTTTTGCCAAACACATTCTGATCTTCTAGTTCTTCAATATTGTGCAACTCTAGAAGACTTATCATAAATTTGCATTGGCTAAACTAGTTTGCATTTTTTTTGAATATCATGGAAGCTTCGAGAATCTTTATATCAGTATAGTAGAACTAGTAATATAAGCTAGTAGCTACTAGTAGATATCTACTATTAGTACCTACTATACCTACTAGTAGATACTAGTATATACTAGTAGATTTTAATATACAGTATAGATACCATTAGTTAAAAATTGAAGCCAATAGAATTTATATATTTACTATATACTAATATTAAAAACAAATATAGTATATATCAACAATATGTATATATTACACCAGTGGTGTTCAACACCATTAAATACAAATTATACAAAAAATTTTTTGTTGTTAGGGTTAGGGTTAGAGTTCGTATTAGGGTTTGGGTTAGGGTTAGGGTTAGTATATACCAAAATTTTGCAACGAATTTTTTTGATAGAATGTGAAGATAGGTTTCTTAGACAGAATTTTTCGATATAGACAATTTTTGAAAAACCACATTTTTTCGAAAAATTTGGGTTACACCTGATCTTCACATTACACAAATTTCATGAATTTTGATTGATCAAAACACATGTGGTGTTGAACACCAGTGGTGTGCTTTATCAACGTCCT
>QKWP01002252.1:8912-26475 GCA_003550325.1 Gigaspora rosea
AAAAAAAAAAAAAAAAAAAAAAAAAAAAAAAATCGTCACTAACCGCCTTAATAATACCCTTTTATCATATAATATTCTCAGCTCACACAATTATATTGCCTTGCTAGGCAATAGTACAAATATTCCTATTCATATTCTTAATAACTTTATTGAAGATGCAAATTGTAACCAAAAAGAAATTTGGCTTCTTTCTCAAGATATTAGCAAAGCATATAACTCTGTTAATCTTAATCTTCTTGAAAAAGCACTTTACTAACTCAATATGCCTTCTCAGTTAATTAATATTATCACCAACTTACTTACTAACCAGTCAAACCAAGTTATTACTAACTTTGAACTTACACAACCTTATAAAATACAAGATGGTATAGATTAAGGTGAAACTCTACTCTGGTAAATTTATTATGATCCTCTTATCAGCAAAATTTTTAGTACATATACTGGTTACACTAGCTCTGCTATATGGACTACAACAATATTACCTCCAGTATTTAACAAAACAGAAGTTTTAGTTTCAGTTTTAGTATATATAGATAATACTTTATGGATTGCACAATCCTTTCAACAACTACAATAAATTATATATACTGCATCATCATTTTATCAAATGACAAATATTAAAGTTAATTCACACAAATCAGTATTAATTTCTAATTCTAATACCAAGAAATCTCTTCTATTACTTTTTTTAACTCATCTATTCCAACCCAAACTCTTCATACTCCTTTCAAATTTCTTGGTTGCTGGTTTACTACTAACACCAAAATATACCCTCAAATTAAACTAATTACACAAGAAATATTCAAGATTGTAAATACTCTTAACACAAAAATAATAACTGACAAACAGGCTAGTTATATTATCAATACTGTAATAACACCTATACTTAAATACAGAATCCACAATATTGTTCTGTTACAATTAATATGCAACAAAATCCTTGCAAGATATCTTATAGTTGCAAAACACAAAGCTAAACTAGCCAAATCTACTCCTAATAGTACAATGCTTAACTATAATATTTATGGTATCAAGAATATTTGGGATATTCAACTACAACATCACATATCCAACTTTATTCTCTAACTAAACAATAAAGAACTATTAGGTACTAGTACACATATTAGATTACAACAACTACAGAATAATTTATGGTCTACTACTAATATACTACTACTCCTAATCCCAAAATAGATAGAGCTAACAAAATTACTACAACCTTCAAGATTATCCTACTTTCAAAACATCTTGAATTATCAATTCATGCTCATTCAGATATAATACAACCTATACTATAGACTTACTCTATATACCACTTGAAAATACATTGCAAACTCATACTCACTATCCAATATTTAAACGCCAACTTCGATTAAAACATATCATATTTCTTGAACAACTTTTATCCTTTGACAACTCTGTACTTCTTACATGAGAACATATTTCACCAAGAATTAATTCTCTTATACCAGGCAAAATACCTAAATGGTTTACTATACTAGAAAGCAAAATAACTACTGACCCTACTACTAGAAAACTTACAACTACACTCCAACTACCTTCAGTCAACTCTTTATCCTATACTACTGGTCATTTCAATACTAAAAACAAGCCCTGGCTTATAATATACAAAGAACAAAACATTATCATAGGAAAAGCTAAATGCTTTAACCCACAAACTAATATCTCTATCACGCATTGGACTTCTAAAATTGATGAAACAAAAAAATCTTTATATCCAATTTCAAATATAGTTTGTTACTCATATACTGGTTGTTCTTTTAACTTAAAAAGAATTTAAAACTATTGTACTATTAATATTTTTGCAACTTTATCTACTAAATTCTTGGATAGAAAAGTTTACAAACAAATATCAAACAAACTCAAGCTCAATGCCAACTATCTTGATCTACTTTTTTCTATAGCATCTTGCCATCCTCTTTCAATACCATCTTTACCTTCTATACCAATTTACTCTACAGCAATAAATGAGATTTTTTCTTCTAATACTTCAACTAATACACTTCAACTAATAGCACAAGCAAATACCACTCTTTCAGAATTTACTTTTTATACTGATAGATCTGTTACCAATCTTGGTAACTCAAAATGCTCAATAGGCATTGCCTGGATACAGACTTATAACAACTTAATTATTCACCAGTTTTCTGCACAAATCCAAAACTGGCCATCATCGTACAAAGCAGAACTAACTGCAATACTATTAGCTATTTGTATATGTCCTCGAAATAGTATTATTCATATATATATTGACTTCCAATCTATTATCTCAAAATACAAGACCATTCTAAATGCTAAATACAATACTAGCAAAATATATTCATATAATTATTGGCCTATTTGGCATACCCTTTTATACCTTATTCAATCATATTCATATATTATTACTTTATATAAAGTTCCAGTACATAGCGATAATGAATTTAACAATTTTGCTGATCAATTAGCAAAAAACTATACAAATCTTTCCATTTTACAATTTCTTCCTAACAATATCTATAACCTTTCATTTTACCTACAATATAAACAATTCAATATAGAGCAACCTACATGTCGCTATATTAAAAATATTTGCAATGCATATATCATTGCAATATGGTCATCACAAAATCGAATTCAGCATATTATTCCTATTGCAACCCAAATTGATTGGAATGCTACATGGCTTTTCTTTAACAATAATTACAAACACTCATACAATTACACTAACTTTCAACTTTGCCAATCCAAATTATTTCGAATTAAAAACTTACTTCATATGCTTCCTACACTATCTTATCTCAACTCTTTAAATTCTACAAATTCTAAACACACAAAATGCATTTCCTGCAACCAACCTGAAAGCCAATTTCATTGGCTACTTTGTACCAGATATAATAATATATTCCAAATTATCCATAATACTATTATACAATTCTCATTTTCAGATCTTTCAGATATAACAGAAATTCAAATTCAACAACTTCGCACAAATCTTATTAATTACCAATGCTTAAATCCTAATTACAATCCTCCCTTTAATACTTTCTCATTTATAACTACCATTCAAGACTTTATTCCACTTTCACTAATTAATACTATATCCCAATACTCTTCTTACAAAATAGCTTCTAATACTGCTATTAAAATTCTCTTAAATATCTCTCATAACACTTATGAACAACTTTGGAAACCTTATTGTGCTAAACTTGCACAATAGAAAATCTTCAAAACTTTAGTTCAACATCTATTCTTCCAAATTTATGTACTTCTGTATATAAACATACTAGAATTCACTATACTTATAGTTTTATCTGTGGTCTTCATAACCAGTTACATGATAAAGATACAAATACATGTCTACCTACTGGTTGTGCACTTTAAAAAATTGATACCTAGTCCTACCAATAAATCAAATATAGCTCAAATACTAACTCTATACTCTATATCCAAATCTAGGTGAGTTTTAACCAT
This sequence comes from Gigaspora rosea, assembly GCA_003550325.1. Lineage (NCBI taxonomy): Eukaryota > Fungi > Glomeromycota > Glomeromycetes > Diversisporales > Gigasporaceae > Gigaspora > Gigaspora rosea. Next base: position 12,387 of record QKWP01002252.1, read on the forward strand.
TCTAGTAGGTTTAGGTTGCAGATAAATTAAATAATATTAATTTTGTCTATAGTCTGAGTCTCAACTCTTGTAATATAAACTGTATTAAAATATTCTTGTAATATTGAGAAACCTCTTGAGGAATTTCACACAGTTTATCAATAAAAATAGAGTCAAAACCTCACCTTAACAACAAAAAAAAAAAAAAAGATATGATATGTCCTATGACTAATATATACAAATAATATATAATAAAGTCTTCTTATTTTTTAAAAAAAAATATTTTTTTATTTCAATTCTATATACTTGTATAATTAAAATCAAAAATTTTTTATTATTAATTTTAAATAAATGATTTTTATTCAAAGTTTGAAAAAAAACCAAATAAACAAAAACAGAAGTTATACAAATTTTTTTTTCAAATTTTAGACAGATATTCCAATAATTTTTTTATTTTGATTCTATATATAAGGATGAGTCAGTAAAAAAGGAACAAATTTTTTCTAAGTAAAAGTTTTCTTGACTTTAAGCTTAAATATTTTAACAATTATCTTAATAAATTTAATAATTTTTTTTTATTTTTATTCTATATAATTTTAAGATTAAAATAAAAAAATTTTAGTAAATTTGATTAAATAGTTATCAAAATATTTAAATATAAAAATTAAAAAATTTTACTAAAAATGATTTGTTTCTTTTTTACTAACTTACTCCCATATGTACCTGTATATTTAAAACAAAAAACTTTATTAATTTCAGATAGATAGTTGTCAAGATATCTTTATTCAAAGTTTGTTAAATAATAATCAAAATAGAAATTTTGATCTAAGTTTAGAAAAATAATCAAAAGAGTTGTATAGTAGCTAGAATAGGTAGCATGAGTCTCAGGGCATGCCCCTATCATGTGATCATAAGAAGAATCATCACGAATATGATTGGCCAATATAAGAAACTTAGTATCAAAAATGAATGGACCAAATACAATCAGACCTTTTTAAGTGTACCCTCTCTAAGTGCACACCCTCTCTAAATTTAAGTGCTGGTCCAAATATATATTTGATCTTTATAAATGCACTTTTTTTATTCTCTAAATGCATATTATGAAAGTATAGTTCCAAGGGCATGCATTTAGAGAGGTCTGACTGTATATTAAATAAAAATTTGTAATTTTTAAATTCAAAAAAGAATAAAATTATTTTTAAAATATTTATTTGGCCTTATTATATAAAATGATCCATTTTGAAAAATTTTAAGTATTGTGCTCATGTGCATATTAACGATTTATATACCTAGGGGCATGCCCTAAAATTTTACTGTGCCACCTACCCTAACAGTAGCAAAGATTTTCCAAACTTTGAACAAAGTATCTAAACAATCCCTTATCCAAAATTGGTGAAATTTTTTTTATTTTAATTTTATATGCTTATAAAAAATTTTTATCTATTTTAGATCAAGATATCTACACTCAAAGCTTGAAAAAAATAATGACTTTCGTCCAATCAGGATGTGCATATTAATATTGTCTACAAAAAGGTTACAGGCGAAATACTGCTTTATAATTGGGTCGACTGCTTTATAATCAGGGACCCAGAAAATTTTGAAAATATTTTTAAATTTTTATAAGTCAAAACTGATTAAAACTGGTTTAATATATAAAAAATAAAGCCGATTCTAAACTTTAAATTTGCATATAAATATCAAATTTCATATAGCTTGTTCTTTAAATGCAATAGAGAGTTTATTGATACTCTACCACTACAAGGTCTTTTAACCAAAAGTTGTACAAAAGAGGGGAAGTTGGTAGTTGGTGTTAGTGTTTTTTTTGAATACACACAAATAAAAAAAAAAAAGATGCTCCCATAAACGAAACACTGTATATACTCATGTGCAAGAGTTTTCAGAACACCTTTTTTCAGATTCTGAAAAACTTATATATCTGTTTTGTAACCATAGCATTAACTATGATAATAAATCCTAACTTACTTAGAGATAATGATTAGTAAAATTTTTTTTAATCAATCATATGATCAATCATTTATAAAATGTTCAAAAGTTTGATCAATTGAATTATGATTAATTAAAAATTAAAAATCGATCAAAATCAACCAATAATTTGCACAATTATATGACCAATCATATAATCGATTATTATCATTATAACAATTTTTTTTTATAATTATGTATTTCTAATAAGATACATAATTTTATTTACTAGCAGCTAGTATAAACAATTACTATATAAAAATGATAGCCTTACACTTTTTCATGCGCAAATCATAATTTATTGAGCCACCTTAGTTTTTTATATTTTTTTTTGAAGTATAGGCTTATAGCATCGCAAGTATTTTTGTGATTGCATATAGCTTTAAATATGAATCACTATGAATAGTAAGATAAGCAAGAGGCTATCTTATTGGGGGTGGCATACTGACTAATTAACCAAAACTATATTAGATAAGTTAATTGTTTTAATATAATCAAATTTTATATCAGTAAAATTAAAAAATCAATAAATTATCTATTATTTTTACGTAATATAAATATAAAGAAAAGAGCAAATTCCAAATAATTTATTTGAATATTGTACTTATTTTTCTAAGAGTAGTCTTATTCTAAACCCGGTGTTTACACTAATATTCTAAACCCCAAAGAGGTCTACGTTAAGACAGTTAATTTAATCCTAGACCCATATCTAGCCAATCAAACCTAATCACATGTTAGCGACCTGTCACCATGCCGACCACATGATCGGCCAATCAAATTCAGTCATGTGATTGCTAGTTCAATTATCAAAAAAAATTACCATGTAAGGTACTTGGGTACCTTGTATGGTATGGGTGAGGGGTATGTTGTGTGGAGCATAATATTAGCCATAAGTAAAAAAAATTATTATTAGTAAATTGGCCTTTGATTTGTACCTGGGTCTCTTACAAAACACACAACAAATAGCCTTGAAATATACCTGGTACAAATCAAGGGAGTACCGATCAAAGGGAGTATCTTCCACGGTAAATTATGGTAATTTTATTAAGAATTCCATGCCCTCGCATGGTCATTCAAAATTGAGCACGTGCAATAAGTGCTTCATTGCCCACAATTGATTTTATAATTTTTTTAAAAAACTTTATTACTTTATTAATCAAAAAAAAACCACGAATGTAGTCTATATAACAAACCCCATATGACAAACTCTATCCGTCAACCTACTTTAATTAAAAAAACACACCCATCTACTTAATTCGAAACAAGGATTGAAACTACCCACTTTCACATAAAGAAAGTGACATAATAAGCGAAACTTGACCAACGAAAACTCTATAGCCGATGAAATCTGTAGCTCCACTCCAAAGAATGATGACTCTAAAGAACGATGACTCCAAAAAGCAACAACTCCAAAAAACGACGACTCTAAAAACAGCGACTCCAAAGAAATCAAATAATTAGTAAATAAGAGAGAGAGAAAGAAAGAAAATAAATAAATAAAAAAAATTTACCAAAGAGTGGTTCCACGTTTAGGCGAAACCTAACAAACCAAAAAGAAAAAATATTTAGCAAACACAAGAATAAAACCAAAAAAAAATCACAAAGCCACACAAAAGAAAAAACAGGAAAACCGTGTAAGACTACCTCCAGAAAAACGAGAAAATCTGCAAGACCACCTTTTACAAGAACACGAAGAAAGTACAAAAAAAAAATTGAAAAAAAGAAAATAAAATAAAAAAAACAGGACCCCGAGAACTCTGATACAACTCAGATATTTCTAAAAAGAGAATGTTGTATAGAAATTCGTCAAACATTGCATTTTATATAGTAAATTTTCAAATTTTGCTCTATTTTATACATCTATTTGGCTAAAATACTGCTAAAATTATACAAACACAGATCTGAGTTGTATCAGAGTTCTTCAGGGTCCTAAAAAACCCAACACGTCCAAATGCCACAAGAATGATGAAAAAATATGTAAGGCCATTCCAGAAAACACATAAAACCATACAAAAATAATTAACTTCGAAGAAACGGACAAGACCACCTCTAGAAAACGGGAAAAACGTGCAAGACCGGCTTCTACAAAAAACATAAAGAAACGTAAAATAAGAAACACCAAAGAAACACTACTCCATAAGAGACACAAAAGACCACTTCACAAAAACGAACCCAGAAGAAAATCTAACATCAACAAACTTACAATAACACTACCAACGACAGCACCAATGACGATACTAGCGACGACATCAGCGATGACACCAACTACAGCACCAAAACTGAAAAGTGACAAGCTAAAAAGAAAAAAAGTTAGCAAGCAAAATCGCAAAAGTTAACATAAAAAAAAATTAAAAAAATAATTATTTTAGATGATAAGCAGGAAAGCAAAGCAAAAAAAAACCAACAAAAAATTAATTATCATGGTGTACGAAAAAAAATTTATATTGCCAATCACGAATATGATTGGCTGATTATATAAAATTTGGGTTTAGGTTAAAAAAAAGATTTTAATATGAACCTTTATATAAGGTCTATATTATTAACATAGAACCTGGGTTTAGGCTAAGGTTTTTATTTTTCTAATTTCTTTCAATTGAAAAATCTTCTTAATTGATGATCCAGATAAGATCAGCACTATTACCATATTGGGACAATAGTAAATTTTGGGGATAAGTACAATATAAATTTTTATTATATGCAGAAATCTGAAGTCGGTCCAATTAAAAGTATTTTTTTTATTAAATTAACAGTTCATGTCAATTAATTGAAAGTTGTAGAGCACAATGAGACGCATCTAATGGTGGTTATATCATTCAAATCGGCCTAGTGTACACTGAGATATCATTAAAAAATGATTGGCCGACTATATAAAATTTCTAGTTTGTTTACATAGAGTTTTATATAGTCGGCCAATCATTTTTTGGCGATATCTCAGCGTATACTGAGTCGAATTGAATGCTCTAACTACCATTGGATGCGTCTCAGTGAGCTCTACAACTTTCAATTAATTGACACGAACTGTTAACTTAATAAAAAAATACTTTTCATTGGACCGACGTCAAATTTCAGCATATAGTAAAAAACATAGTAATTTCCCCCAAATTCTAATATAAAAATAGTGCTGATCTTATCCGGATTAGCAATTAAGGACTATTACAGCAAAGTTACGCCTGATTTTTTGCATTAAGTTCATTTTAATTCTAATTTACAAGCATCAAAGATAAAATTTTCTAGCAAATTTGATATATTCTATATTCGAACACTTAAAACCTACATATTAATAAAAAATTTTCAAGCATAGTTTACTTTAAAAACAACTTGTAAAAATTTTTAGGTAATACTATGTTTGGTTAATTAGTTGAATATTTTTGAAATAGATCGATTTTAATAAATATTGAATTGTAAAGATGCCATCTCTTGTCGATATTCATTTATCTGTATAATGCATGAAAAATCTGTGATTTGATAAATTATATAGTTAGCTAACATAGGTTTAATTAATTAATCTGTGTGCTACCCCACTACCTTATGGTTCTGAGCATGTAATTAGCAATGTAAGAAAAGAGATATTGTTAATTGCCAAGGCTTAAGTCCTTTAGTTAGTGAATATATTCACATTAATATAAAATATGTAAGTCAAATTTGTTTAGAACTATCTTTTCTTATTATTATAATAATCGAAAATGTTCGATATGTTCAATCACTGAGCGAACGACCATACTCAAAAAAAATTTTTTATGGTCAGTCATGATTAACAAATCTAATGATCAATCAATTTGTAATTGATCATCATCTCTAATTTTACTATACACATTAATAGTAAAACCTGCCAAAAAAAATGCAAATTATCACTAAAAATGTTAATAAAAAATTAATAAAATTTACGATTAATTGTTTAATAATAATTTTTTTTAATTCAAATAATTCCAAATATTCAAATTTTTTATAAAAATTTTATCCAAATATTTACCGTTATTCAAATAAATTTTTGTGATTTGATATCCAAAATTTTCCAGGTTTCTGCTTATAATCAAGCCCATGCATTTCACAAAAAGCATACAAGACAAATGACGAAGGCTGATCCGGAAGAATTCATATTTTGCTTTATGAACTACAGAATTTGTGCAAGAACAATGAGGCATCACGTTAATGGATCAAGAGATAATTAACACAAGCTTAAAGCATTTGTCCTAGTTGCTAATGATACTGCCTACAGCTGTGTTAGATTAAGTTAATTTGTAAATTAATCAGTCAATTGGCTTTTTTTTAGCTGTTCATCCACTTGGGCCTGTTAATATAGTCAGATTATCTACAGAACTCTCACAAAAGATTGCTTTAATATACTCAACACTGTACACGATATATTGCAACTCAATTTAAGTATTGGATCTGATTCATTATTAAAAAGATATCAATTTACTTTATTGGTAAGATATAGTTCTCGCTATAGTTATCCATGTATTCGAAGTAGACTTTTACTTTCTTTAATTATAAGAAAGAGTCATATGCTTCGATTTTTAGAATTTATAAAAAAAGCTTATTTTTTAAAACTTTAAAGCTAAATAATTTTTTGATCTACTGGTCCATTTTAAATGATTTTACTACCAAACTGTTTGTCTCTTTAAGACGATTCCAATGAGCTAAAAATCATAAAAATCCAATTACAGGGTCATAAGAAAATGTGCTATCAAATAGGTAACGCATCTGAAATTGGTTTGGTATAGATCAAACCAATTTTAGGTGTATCACCTATTTGACAGTGCATTTTCTCATAACCCTGTAATTGGATTTTTATGATTTTGGGCTTGTTGGAATTATCTCAAAAAGATGAACATTTTGGTAGTAAAATCATTTAAAATGGACCAGTAGATCAAAATTATATAGCTTTAAAGTTTTAAAAAAATAAGCTTTTTTATAAATTCCAAAAATCAGAGTATATGTTAGATATATGCCAAAACAGTCAGGACACGTTTAAATTCATAATTCAACAGACAAGTATTTTTGTAAACAACTTGGGTATGTTTTCAATATATTATTTTATCTTCATGCCTATTTTCTAGCTCTAACTTAGTAATATTAGACTTAAAGTGTGGGAAGTAGAACAAAGTCATAGTTCTACTCTTACATTATCAATAAGTGGATTTATTATCATAATCGATGTAAGTAGTGATGTTACGGTCCTACAAGGACCATGGCCCGGACCGGTCTTTTGAACTGGTTAATTGGTTCTCAGTCCGTAATTAAGGACTGTGTCCAGACCGGTCCTTATATAGCATTTATAAATCTTAATATTCTTGTGCTTAAAGTTATACGTATTTGTATACAAATGATCAGATGTACCACAATTCAATACTGGCGATGCAAATAGTAGGTTAAAAATACTTTCGAAATAATAAAATGAAATAGAAGTTATCCAGAGATGATTTTTTTTTAATAGATTTCGAAAGAAAATCTACAATCGTAAAAGAATCCAATATTAGGTAAGCTTACAAATAAAACAAATAGGATTATAGATTATTAATTGAAATAAATATGCCACTGATTTAATTCGAAATTATTTTTATTAATAAAAAAAATTATAAATCGAATATATCGCTTTTCTAGCCAATTTGCATACATTTAATTAAACCGAATATAACATGTAAAGTCTGAAACAGCCTTTTTTGCTATCTTGACTACTAGATACTTAGAGATAGGTTGATATGCATTCGTACATATGGGCTGCCGTCAATAAAAATTAGGTAGATTGACGTTTTAAAAAAAACCTATACCTCAATTTCACAGCTCATGAAAGTTGAGGTATGGTTTTTTTTTTAAAATATCAATCTGCCTGATTTCTATTGATGGCAGCCCATATGCATTCATGCGCGTGATCCTGAAAATGCATATTTTCCCATCACGAATTCCAAATTAGAAACCTATTTTCTACAAATATGTAAGGCGGTAAAACATAAATTTGGCTCAGTAAATCATACATACAACCACAACATACAAATTCGTAATATCTTTCAAAAAATACGCATTTGGTTTATCTCTCAATACTAAAAGAGATTTCGTGATATCCTTTAAAAAAATATGCATTTGGCATATTTCTAGGTACTAAATGAGATTTGTAGTATCCTTTCAGAAAATACGCATTTGGCCTAGGTAGCAAATAAGAACAAATTCAGAATTGCGTGAGTAAAAACTTATTGTAATAAAAATGAATAGAAACATCTAAAAAATTCGGAACAAAGTTAGTTGCAATCGAAGAATAATAGAAAAATCTCCATATGAAATTCTGACCCGAATATATTTTTGATCCCTATAAAAAAAATTTATTAGTAATAAGATAAAAACTATCTGTAACAGTAGGTTTTTATATACCTTGCTTTAATATAAAAGCTTCGGTTTTTTGATCATAAAAAAAACCTCCCAAAACTACAATAATATGGATTTCGAAAATACCGATACCAATCTTCTTTCTGATCCTGAAAATATTACTAATGAAATGCTCGAAGATAGTGTCTCAGACATTAATAGTCAAATGTCTTATGAAACACCATCCCAAAGTAGCAATAAAAAAAAAACCGTTAAAAAAAGTCCAGTATGGCCTTATTTCAATTATGATACACCCGACCACCCTGGTAAACCAGTATGCAAAAAATGCAAAGAACCTTTCTCGACTAAAACTGGAGTTTCGTCTTTATGAAGACACCTTCAAGGGCATAATATTATTGTACTAGTTAAACGTCAAACTTTTCTTCACTTTCCCAGAAACAATCTGTATGATGACGAAGAGCAAAAAAAAACAAAACGAAAAATTAATTGCCTGGATCATCGTCGACCAACAACCCTTCACTATTGTCGATAATCAGTATTTTCAGGAGTTTATTAACTTTCTCGATCCTCGATATACGATATCTACAAGACAAGCTATAAAAATAAAAATTATGGATAAGTTTGAAGATAAACGCAACAAAATAGTTAATGAAAAAGTTTTCTTGACAGCGGATATGTGGACGTTGTTAAATTTTGAGGCATTCCTTGGTGTTATGATTTACTATGTTGATTCTAACTGAAAATTACGGCACTTTCTTCTAGATATTATTCCATTTACTAATAGATATATGGGTATAAATATTGCAGATACTATTACAAATCTCCTTACTTATTTTAATATTAAGTATAAAGCACTAGCACTTATCACAGACAATGAGGCTGCAATGATCATTTGTGGAAGGCTAATCGCACAGAAGCTTCAAGATGAATTTGATAGTATTGGATTTTCGCATTATAGATGCACGGCTCATGTTCTTAACTTGGCTGCAAAAAAAGGATTGGAAATGGTCGATACTTCAGTAGATAAAGTTCGCAATTTAATGGCTAAAATCAAAGTATCTATTTGTCTTTGTGATGATCTACGAAGACTGTGTGAACTTAAAGAAATCCCATACCTTAAGCCCGAATTAGATGTCGAGACCAGGTGTAATAGCACTTATTATATGTTGAAAAAAATGCAAAAAATGGAAACGGCCCTTAATCTACTTGCTGCTGATCATTCATCCGTCCGTTTACTATATTCAAATAATAATGAACAATGCAATTTAAAAGTATAAATCAAAAATTCGACTAACCTTTTTCCCTTGTAGTACTCAGATATAATAATTTAAAAATGTACAGTATAATAAAACTAATATAATTAATTATATTATTAGGATGTACTTACTTTGCTAGAACTTCTCGAAGCCGCTATGAAATTACTTTCGGCTGCATCATATCCAACTATGGGAGATATACGTTTGGTGTTTTTAAGCATTCAAGACTATCTAAATACATATATTGAGCAAGATGGATTTTCTCAAATCAGAGTTGCAGTATCAATAAACCAAAAAATTGAAGAATATTGGAACATAATGGATAGGCCCTCTATGGTCTCTGCTGTTCTTGATCCTCGTACTAAGTTAAAAATATTCGATAGAGTAGATGCTGTTAATGCTAAGAATGCCATTCAAGAAACTATGAATCAATACGTTCATGGGGATATCCAAGCTTTACCAACCTCTAACAATGATTCAGAAAGTTCGATTAAAACTGCAAGAAAATTCTTTTGGAACTTGCGCAATCGAATAGAAATAGAAGAGCCTTTAATTCCTAATTATGCCGCTGAAAATACTCTAGGGCAAGAATCATCAGCTATGAATACTAGTGAATTGGATAACTATCTTACGTTTGATACCGTTGAAGAAGATACAAATTCCCTTGATTGGTGGAAAGCGAACCAAAGAACTTACCCAATTTTATCAAAAATGGCTTCCAACTATCTTAGCATTCAGGCTACCAGTGTTGCCTGTGAACAAGTCTTTTCGATTGCCGGAAATACTATATCAAGAACTCGTAACCGCCTTCATTCTGAAACAGCAAGAGCATGCCTTTGTATTAAAAGTTGGATTAGCAATTGTGTAGGTGAAAATTAAATTAACAAAAAAAAAATCAAATAAAACATTTCTGTAGTTAGATATTTGATCTAAAAAAGCTGTATTATTATCAATATTGTTAAATATTATATAAATATATAAATATAAATATCAAAATGATTTTAAATTATAAACTTTACCAATTAATTCAGCTCAAAACCTTTTAATAAGGTATATACAGTAAAAGTTATGGAGTAGAGTTTTCGCTAACCTTACATCTTGTAAGATATATATAAAAGTAGTACAGTACAAAAATTAAGACAGACATATAGACTGTAAAAAAAGATAGTCGTTAGCATTCAAGTATGCATTTAAAACTTGGTCAGTTCTTAGTAATCTTTGTTGTCATATTTTTCTGCTAATCCAACTCGAAAAAGAGATACTTAACCCTTCTATACGATTCAAGATCAAAATTTATAAACGTAATTTTTTTTTTGAAATTCTAAATTTCTATTGGCTAAAATAGACCAGTCCAGGACCGGTCCTGGACCAGGACTTTTTAATGGACTGGTCTATAGACCATAGTCCGGTCCGCGGTCCATTACCTGTACCGGTCTTTTGGACCAAGACCGGACCGGACCGTAACATCCCTAGATGTAAGTAATTATTTTGCATAATATCTAAAATAGAATCCTCTTACAAAATTGTTTTCATAAAAGATTTGAACACATATTTTAGACACTAATTATGTGTATCTATTCTGTTTATTTTGTTATATTAATTTCTGTAATTTTTTTTTGAGATCAAATTTGATAAGACAGTACATAAAATAGTTCAAGTTACAATTACTTACATGCACAAACCTGAAGATGATAATTGTGTGCATTTATTTATTATTTGTAATGTAGCAATTTTTATGACTGTAATCTTCAATTGACATTTGTCCATAATATTCGCAAAGATTAATAATTTGCTGACACTACAACTGAGGTATGTTTCATCATAATTTTTTTAACATATTATTGGTTTTTAATATTGATTCTGATATTTAATTATTATATAAACAATTTCCAATATTTTAAATTGTTTAAAAAAAATCTTCAAGCATTGGCAACACTAGACATGTTATCTAAAATATAGTATTAACTGCTTTCACTGTATAAAATGTATATCTAATAGAGATGTGCTTTATGCATTATGCATGCTGCATTATGCAATGCATAATGCTGCATAATGTAATGCAAGACTTGTAAAATTTAAAAATGCACATAGAGATTACTATATAATTTTGATTCAATTAAAATTATGTAATTGCTTTTATTCTAACAATATTTTTTTAACATATTCCTTTTTAATTTACCACAAGTTTTTAGCAAACAAATTTCTTGACCAAACTTCTGTTATTATATATTGTAGTCTTCTAATTCTGCTATTTAATATTTAATAGCTAGTCTAATTTAATATATATAGTAAGTTACTATAATAGTAATACAATCTAACTTAACCACTTTTGAACTTTCTAATAACTTGTCCTTTCTAATTTCAGCAATTAGAAAGTTATAGGACCCCGAAATATACATAGATAGGTCAGGTTAATTATAGAGTTACTAAACAAGGAAAGATCTGCAAAAAAACTTCAAAATAAGCAAAAAATTACTATAAATAAAAAAGATCTGCATAAAACCTCAAAAATAAGCAAACTCATACCTGACCAATTTATGTATATTTCGGGTCCTATTATTATATACTACTATTAGGGTCCGGAATCGGGTACCCCGATTGATTTTGAAATTTTTGATGGCTATAAAAACAGGGTTCCACAATTGGTGCATAGGCCGAAATTAGTATAAGTATTTAGTATGATAACCCTACTTTTGGCAGACAGGCTTTATTTGTACCTGTTACTAGTGGCAGGTCTTTAAAGTCAAGGGATTCAGGCCCATGGGCCGGGTTTGGGCCCGAATCCCCTTGACTATAAAGAACTGCTACAAAAGCAGGTACATATTAGGTACAAATAAAGCCTGTCTGCCAGAAGTGGGTTATCATACTAAATACTCATACTGATTTAGGCCTATACACCAATTGTGGAACCCTATTTTTACAGCCATCAAAAATTCCAAAATCAATCGGGCTACCCGATTCCGGACCCTAACTACTATTATATACATTAGTGTTGTTCTTAATAAAAAACTAATAAAGTAATTATATTATATAAAAATGCAGGGTTGCATAATGCATCATACTGTATAATATTGCGCAAAGACAAAAAAACCTGCATTCGCACATCACTAATATCTAATAATATTAAATCAATATAAGGTAAATAGGGGTAATTTGGCGAAATTAATGATTCTGTTAGATAAACTTTTATTAACAGCACTATAGTGAAAATTTTATACTTATGATAAAACTATGCTATATTTAGAATATATCTATTAAAAAAAAAGGTATGATATAACAAATCAAAATCGGTAAATCATCACTTTACTATACAGTACCAAAAAATGAAAATTTAGGATTAAAGTGGTAATTTGGCGAATTTTGCTTACTAATATAAAAAAAATTTTACTTTCCTTTTTTTCCCTTTAGTATCCTCCCTATTTTCTGCGAGTCTTCTGGACTTGCTTTCCTTTTTTTGGGCCAAACGCAGTTCCCGTTCAGCTTTTTTTTGGGCTTTTGCTTCTTTTCATTCAGCTTTTTTTTGGGCTGCTACTTCCATTTTTCGCCTTGCTTCTTTGGATTTACATTCTGCTTCCATGTTTAACTCTTCTAATTGGCACTAACTTTATTTGCTAGTAAGGAGCTGAGAAAAAGGAAGCGTTTTTCTTTTTTTTCTTGGAGAAGGTTGATCAGATCCGGTCTGATCTTTTGTAGTTGGTTGTGAACTTACTGCTGGAATCATCAGAAAATTTTATACATAGATACTGATTGATATATAGCACTTAATCGTTTTATATCGATTATAAAATATCATTATATATCGATTAAAATATCGTTATATATCGATTAATTGGATAAAAATCGATATATATTTATAATCGATATATATCATAATATTGTTATATATCAATTAATTGGATAAAAATCGATATATATCTATAATCGATATATATCATTTTTATATTAAATTGTTATATATCTATAAATCGATTATAATCATAATTATTTGAAACGATATATGATGATTAGCAGATCTTTAACGATTACATAGTGTTTTGACCACGTCACAAAAATTTCAACCCAAATCACCGGGTAAAAAAAAAAAAAAAGTTCAAAATCTTTTAAGCCCATTTGATCCGTAAGCTACCAAGGATCATAAATATATATACTACAAAGCATGCCAAAAAACTTAAAAAAAAAAAACGTTTTTGAACGATTTTTACCCTTTTTTTTACCACTCTCCCTTTTTTCTCCTCTCTCTTTTTTTTTTCTTTTTTCTCTTTCTTTTTTTTCTCTTTCTTTTTTTTTAATTTTTCGAATACTTTCGAAATATTTTAGGATAATCTGCAACCTGTATTATATTAATGATGCGTTTTACTAATATTTTCAAAATGTTTCGATGATTTTTGATAATTTGTACTACAAAATCAAATTAGATCTTTATTTATTTTTTTTGTTTATAATTTAGATCTTCTATCAATTTTACATTGTTTCTTCGTTTTCCTTTTGTTTTTTTTGGTTTCATTTAGTTTCGTTTAGTTTCATTTTGTTTCATTTAGTTTTGTTTTGTT
>QKWP01002252.1:29091-42970 GCA_003550325.1 Gigaspora rosea
ATGCTGGTTTACAGCTACTGCTAAATATTTTATACAAGCTAAACATATTACTCAAGAAATATTTCAACTTTTACAAATATTACGTCCTAAAAAGATTACAGACAAACAAGTCTGTTATATAATTAAAAATAACATCACTCCAATCCTTAAATACAGAATACACAATATTGTATTATCCAAATCACTATGCCTCAAACTTCTTTCTAAATATCTTATAATCGCAAAACATAAATCTCATCTCTCATCAACTACACCAAATAGCACTATGTTAAATCATTATATCTATGGTATTAAAAATATTTGGAACATCCAACTACAACATCATATCTCTAACCTTTTACTACGAATTAATAATCCAGACCTCCTCGGTATTAGCACACACATATGTCTACAGGACCTACAAAACAATCTCTGGTCACCTATAAATATTTTAAATCACCCTAACCCCAAAATTGATAGTTCCAATAAAAACACGACAACTTGTAAAATTATTTACCTTCTTAACTATACTGGTTTATCTATTAATACCAACCCATACAACTCAAAGCCCTTTACCTTACAATATCCCTACACTTCTCTTGAATCTATTTATAATACCCACCCTCAGTACATACACTTCAAAAAACAACTCCGCTTCAAAAATATTATCTATCTTCAACAACTCACATCACTTTGACAATTCCATATTGCTAGAATGGAATCATATTTCATCTCGCACTAACCAACTATATACAGGTCGTAAACCGGGCTGGTTTACCACTCTTGAACAAATAATCCTATCTAATCCCACAACTCGCTCTATTTCCTCCTCCCTGCAACTACCACCTACAAATACTTTATCCTTTACTACAGGTCATTTTCGCAGTAAATCTAAACCTTGGCTTATCACATACAATGAAAATACCCAAGACATTATTATAGGGAAAGCTCGCAAATTTAATAATAGCACCAACACTATCAATATTACACACTGGACTATTCAAACAAATAGCCCCAACTCCAATCTCTATCTAATACCTGAAACTATCTGTATGCCATGTACAGATTGTAGTTACAACACCAACCGAATTTCTGATCACTGTACTTTTGATATCTCTGCTACACTTTCTACCCAATTCAATGGAAGGAAGTGCTATTACAATCCTCCTAACAAACTCAAAATTTATGCTAATTTTCTAGACTTGCTTTATTCTATAGCAGTTCGCAATACACAAAACACACCTCCTATCCCAATACTACCAATTCCTAACAACCCTATTAATGAAATCTTTATATCCAATACAGCATCTAACTCCTTATACCAAATTGTATCCAATAACCAATCACTTAATTCACTTACCTTCTATACTAATGGTTCAGTTACTAATATTACTAATGAAAAATGCAAAATGAGTATTGGTTGGATCCAAACTCATGACAACTCTATTGTTCAATCATACTCTGCCCAAATACGATACTGGCCTTCCTCTTACAAAGCTGAGCTTATAGCTATTCTTTCTGCAATTTGTACATGCCCACGTAATAGTAAAATATCTATATACACAGACTCCCAATCTATCATTTCCAAATTTCACAACTTATTCCATAAACCTCCTTCTCCTCACAAACAATATGCCTACAACTACTGGCCTATTTGGCATATCTTACTAAACCTTATTCAATCCTACAACCTTCAAATTACATTACACAAAGTACCTGCACACCAGGACTGTATATACAATAACCTTGCTGACAACCTCTCTAAAAACCCTAGTTCACACTCCGAAACGTACCTTACACTAAATTACAACAATATTTACAACCTATCATACTCTTTATCTTACAATAATGTAACTGTAGAGCAACCATCTCGCAGAGCAATTAAAAACATATGTAATGCACATACCATTGCAATGTGGTCTTCCCAACATCGTATGAACAATATTATACCTCTTTCACCTCAAATAGACTGGAATGCAACATGGCTTTACCTCAATAACAACTATAAACGTACCTATAACTACACCAACTCTCATCTCAACCAATCCAAATCCTTTAAAATCAAAATTCTTCTTCAACTTCTTCCTACATTATCCCATCTACACAACCTTTATCCACTACACTATACATCAATTAATTGCATCAATTGCGATACACATGAGCACAATTTACATTGGCTTATCTGCCCTGATACAACTAATCTCCTACAGATTATACACAATTCTATCAAACAAATTATCACTTCACAAATTCTAGATATCACTAATACCCAACTATATGACCTCCATAACCAACTTATACAACATTCATGCCTATCTTTTAACAATCACAACAACCTAACAGCCAACATTTATACAACTATTCAAGGATTCATCCCAACTTCACTTATTAACACAATTTCTAATTTTACCTGCTCCTATAAGTTAGCATCAGATATCACTATAAAACTACTTCTCAAAATATCACAAAATATATATGAAAATCTATGGAAACCCTACTGTGCTAAACTATCTACCTATAAAAAACAACTTTCTAACACTCCTACTCCACAACCTACCTCTCACCCTTCTAACCAATCTGCTATACAACTACGCACCAGAATCTCTTATACTTATAGCTGCATATGCGGCCTCCCTGATCAACAACACACTAATAATCAATGCCCTCCATTAGGATTAGCCTCACGTAAAATCTCTATTTGGTCTACTATGTGGACCTTATATAGCTCCCCTACTAATTCAATTTTAGATATACAAATCTAGGTGAGTTTTAACCACTCTAGTAGGTTTAGGTTGCAGATAAATTAGTCTGAGTCTCATACTTGTTTAATAATTTGTGCATGGAGTAATTTTGTAATAATATAAAATGTACCCAAAGCTGCCCCAGAGGCACTTATACAAATTAATAAAGATTGAGACAAAACCTTACCTTAACACAAAAAAAAAAATATATATATAATATATAATAAAAAAATAAAATTTTATATTAATTAGCAAAAACTTGTGAATATTGTATATTTTTTTTTGTTGTTAAGGTGAGGCCATGCCTTGGATCTTTACTAAGCATAGTTATCATTACAACATCCATGAATATTGCATTGGATTACTACAACTACCAAGTACCGAAACTTAGACTATTTTATCTACGATCTAAACCTACCAGAGTATCCTATATGTCCCACTCATATATTTAACCTGGTTTTTGCACCTTACTTGTCCACTAATAGTACATGTAGTGCTGCTGCCGCTGGGTTCGTATCTCAGGCCATCTTTTTAATGCTGCCGCAATCTAGCCCATTTTTCAAGCCACTACCTTTTTACTAGTATCTATAGCACGGTACATGCCCTTGCAAAGTTCACCAACCCCAGTACTTCTGCCGTTTCTCTTCTGGTTTCTTTCGGGTTGCTTTCTTTATCCCTATCTCACTTTCTTTTCCTCAGTTACATTCCTACTCCCAATGTTGAGGACCCGGAAGAAGTGGTCTGCCTTGGCGGACCCAAGGTCTCTCTCTCCTTGGTACATGCTTCCGTAACGCATGTCCTTTTCCTCCAAAGCGACTTCTAGCGGTCTGATTGGTAGAGCCCCGCCATAGGCCCTTTTGTCGTAAGTCTGCTTCCGGTCAGTCCACTTTTTAGTCAGTCCGCTTCTAGTCTGTCCCGTCTGATTTCTGTTTAAGTACCGTCGAAGTCGGTTACCTCTTTGCTCGGGTCTTGCCAAGTATGATTTCTTTTGTCCTATGGTTCTGTGCATAACACAGCGCCAGTGCTCCCCAGGATTTATGCGCTCCAGTTCTGTAACACAGCTCTAGAGCTCCCAATATGGTTGATGTAACCTGAGATACAGATTTGTAAATCCAGGCTCAGAGTCCAGGTTACTATAACGCAGATAAATTTTTCGAAATCGTTTCCAGTAGGATTCGAACTCTGTACCTTTTGTTACAACTACTTGGGGGTGACAACAATCCAACTACACTATATCGGCATACCGCTAATATTGTATATTTAATAAACTAAAATATTATATAATAATAATAAATAAAAAAAAATTTATAATTAAATTGCGAAAACTTGCGAAAACTTGTGAAAACCTGTAAAATGTTCAAAAGCATGATTATGTAAATATATTGATATCATATCAGATATATATCGATTAATATTGATATATATCGATTACTATCAATTACTATTATTATCAATAGTAATCGGCAAGGGTGATGGGTATCAATATATATCTTACCGATTAGTAATCGATATATATTTATATATAAAATTTGCTGATAATACAAGGAGCCGGATACTTAAGAACTGAATGTAAAGAGCAAGTCCCAGGATTTTTGTAAGTATCTAGCTCCTCTTTGGCTGTAAAAAGTTGAGACCTTAATAAATCATTTTCATTTCTAAGCATTATATTTTTTTCTGCTAGTCGGTCAATATTCAAAGAGTAGAATGAAAATGATTCGAGTTAGTAGATATTTGAGGCAATGAAGATGGTTTGGCTGGTACGAGAGATTGACTATATGAAGGTGAGATATCGAACTATTCGGTTACTAATGATGGGTTTAGCCGGTCAGGACTAATAGCATTAGAGTCAAATGGCCAAATTCACATCGCATTATAGGCATTACAAATTGCTTTTAGTGTATAAGTTTTAAGGAAGGCAGAACCAAAAACTCTTGCAGAGGTTCGTTTCATTACTATCATACCATCAGTTTCTCTACTGTATTTTTCACAACCTTTGCTATATCCTTTTTTTAGTGCTACAAAAGGAATTTCTGATAATTGCAAAACATGGATCGTATGGGGTGGAAGTGCATAAAGAAGGATGCCATTGTTACAACAAAAGTCAACAAAAGTATAATTGATGTGACTTTTGTGGCTGTCTAACATTAGTAATACCTAGGGGTTAGTAAAATTACGGGGGGCCAACTCAAATATTACACAAGTTTAATTGTAATACAAAAATTGACATTTTATATGAAAATCATATAAAATTCATATGTATCATGTTCGACTAGCCAAAGTCTTAATTATTAATTTTTTTAAAAATAACGCGTTTACTGAGATCTCTTTTTTTTTTGAAACTCGAAATAGACAAAGATAAGTAATTAATAATAAAGAAATTTTATAGCTATTTTTTTATTGTTAAAAAAACTGAATCATATATATATTTACACTCAATTATTGTAAGATAGAAGAAATGAAGGTAAGAAATCATATATATAACTTGAAGCCTATAAGCATCTTAAAATAGCACATACCTAATATGAACATATTCCAAACCAAAAATTATGAATCTACTTTAATTATTCAAAAACCAAACCAGTTAGAGTTAAATAGATGAACATAAAGTTTCATTTATTACCAAAAATTTGCAGAAATTGGGATGTTTAGGAATAAATAATTAGAAAATTGGAATTGAAATGAATCAATATAAAGCATTCTTTTATTACCAAAGATAACTATTTGAATTAAAAATTAGAATTGGAATAGATAAACATAAAGTGTTTATTTATTGTTATATATAATTTTGGAATTTAATATAATGCGACCATTTATTATAAAATATAATAGAGATATATTTTAGGAATAAATAATGTTTGTTGTTATTATTGAAATAGAATATTATAATTGAGATTTTAATTTTGATAAAAATCCATATATATTAGGTATGCGTTATTTGAGAAGCTTATTGGAATTATTTTGAATAAAATATTATCTCAATATATCATTATATACGAACATGGCAAAATATATTAAACCATTTATACTGTCATTTTAGAGAAATAGAATTTTATCTGAAAAGGTAACAAATGAACCAACGTCAAAACATTCAAAAGAAGATTCTAAAGATGAAGCCTTGCAACAACTTTATCGGCTCCGTCCTGATCTTAATGGCCAAAGTGTATGGTTTTTTCCTACACTTAAAAAGTCTGCAGAGGGTCGCATTCTATACGAAAAAACAGAAAAGCATGCATATGTATATGATACAATTATCCAAAAATGATTTTCTTCTTTTTCAGCATGAATAAAAGCACTTAGTAGTCAACGTTTTTTTAAAGGCAAAAAATCAGCATTAGCTACTATATTTTTGAAACCAAATTGCAATGAAATGAATATTGGGCAAATAATAAAAGGCAAAAATTATTCACCTTATTTTAAAAATATTCAAATTGTCACATTACTTTCGATTAAAGATACTTTAACAACAATGATATATGATGATATAGAGTTGACGGGTATAAATTTAACAGAAGGAGAAGGATTTTTGTGTCTTGCTTTTTTTGAAACAAATCTGAAAAAAGAACTTTATATAAAAAAAACAATTCATGGATGTCGGGAACCTATTAAATGCACTGTTTTTGTTAATGGTTTAGAAGTAAGAGATAATTTTTTGGAAGAAAATAGTATTAAACATAAAATCTCAACGATTGATGAAATTCATTTGATTGTGCGATTTTTTAAAACATCACATGTTTGCATAGGACAATGTACTAAAGGAAAGTATGTTAATTAGTTAATATATATATAAATCCATTTACTAACATTATTTTTACAATATATTTAGGATTTGAACAAGCTACTTACTTACGAGGAGACCACCTTTATTCGAATTTTATAGGCCCAGAAAATAATCATGAGATAATTGCGAATTTAGAAAATAAAGGACTTGATAATGAAGCTTATCGCAGAATTGACTGCACTCTTCTTGTTTTAAATGGCAAAATATGTGCCAATTGTAAGACATTGCATAACACATTATATCAAATTGAAAACCGATATAAAAATGGTATTCAATCTGTCAAAACAACACATGCCTCCAGAGAACTTCTAACTGAAATTGTTCAAAAGGCTCGAAAAGTATTTATTTTTAGTTAATTTGTAATTCAATAAATTATATTTATTATTATTAAATAAATATTATTACTTTAGACAATCCGAACACAGAAGGAGTTAGTTGAAAGTCTTCGTGACCGTTTAAAGCTAAAATTTGAAGCAGAAGAAGAACAAGTAACAGAACCATTAACTGGTATTGCTCACAACGTTGTTGATGAAGTTTTAAACAACAAACATGAAAATATATCAAATCTTATTTTAAAAGAGCTGGTCCATGTGCAAAGTAAAAAACCAAAAGGAGTACGCTATTATCCTATGTAAGTAAAAATAGAAATTATATTTTTCTAAAAAAATCATACTAATTGTATCATTACAGGTTTATTCAATGGGCAATTTCAATTTATAGTAGAAGTCCTACTGTATACAAAACGATGAAGTCAGTTATTAGGATGCCATCAATATCAACACTTAAAAGCTATATTAATGAAACTGAACAACATACAGGTTGGCAAGATAAAGTAGTAAACCGAATGGTGGCTAGTATGGAGGCAAATAATGTTTGGGGCTATGCACGTCTTGGTTTCTTTTCACATGATTCATTTAAAATTCAAAAAGGTTAGAATAGTAAAAAAAAAAAAAATTAAACCTATTATAAACTAAATTTTGTTATTATTATTATTATAGGGCTTCTTTGGAGTCAACGTAACAATAAATATGTTGGATACATTGACTTTGATAATGAAAATGCTGAACTTGAAGCATTCGGTGAACAATGTCTCTATGATATTCAAGCCTCGAGTGATCATATTAAGCATGATGATGATGATAAAAAGGACCGTGAACGGACTTTAGCAACTCAAATTCATCAAATTGTATGGCATTCAGTGTCTCATTCTTTTAATTTTCCAATAGCCTATTTTGGTGTTGAAACTATGAATGTTCACACCCTTAATACAATTCTTTTTCACTTGGCTGCTAAGCTTGAATGTATTGCAATTCATACATGTGGTTCTGTATGTGATGGTGCAGGTGAAAATCGAAGACATATTAAAAGCTTTGATTGGTATGCATTAATTTGGAAAGTAAATGATAAGGTAGAAGTTCAATGGACAAACAAATCAAGAAAAAAACACTATAGACCAGCTAGAATAATTTCTTTTAACTTTGCACGTACTGAATTTTTAGTTCAGTTATCAGGTACCTCACAAACTTATAGTTTTTCACGTTCAGCTTTACGACCTCCAATGCCAGAAAAAATGATTTGGAATGTTAATGATCGATGTGAAGTTCGAAATACAAATAGTAATAATTGGTACCCTGGTAAAGTACTTACTGAAATCTCAGTAGATAATTATTTGGACATTGAAGTCACAATCGAAACTACTGGAAAAGTCGAATTGTATATATGGAAATCGCTACTTCATGATATTCGTCCAGTATATGATGAAAATGAACATTTTGTTTCACATCTTGCCATTAATCCCATAACTGGTGATAAATGGTTCTTCCTAAATGATTCAACACATGTTTTTAAAAAGTTAAGAAATAATGTTTCTAAAAGTCATACTAGTAATAATGAAAATGAAAATGTAAGAGAAATAATGTTTAACGGGTGAGAAATCAGTTGGCGACATTTTCAAGGAATATATGATCATACAACCAAACATGAGGTAGCAAAAGCTACTAAATTAACTAAGCGACATATATGGCTTACCCCCTGGAACAAAATGAGAGTGGACCTTGCTGAACATACACTATCATTTGATGTTAAAAAAGCAATGGAAAATATTCCAGAGTTAAATTATATCTCCCAAGGCACTCAGGTTCGTAATTTAATCCTCTTTTGATTTAAACTAAGATAGTCATTTTTAAAAAAAAAAATTAGTAAAAATCTGTATTCAAAATTAATATTATGAGTTAGAAATGACTATTTATTTGAAATATTATTATAATTATCAAAAATTTAATATTGTTGTATACCACTAGTTATTTATTCACTATGCACGTATGTACCGAGATATTACACATAGTCGAATATGTATTTCTTCTTTTGAAGACCCACGCTTGAATACTTTAAAAGAAATAAAACAATGGTTTACTCAAGGTGATAAACAAAAAAAAAATTCAAGCCAATGGTTTTCCACACAATGCCAGTTCGACTTGATTTTATCAATAAATGGATTTCTTGGAATTGTAGAGCATGTACTTACTAATTGGCCGGGTGCTATAATTCAACCAAGAAGAATATCTCAGGATATGCTTGAGGGTTTATTTGGAACAATTAGAGAAATGGGTGGTGACTCTTCTACACAAACAGTTCAATCCTACAGATATGCAATGAACAAATTAACAATTATAATGCAAATGACATCAAAAATACAAAGCTTGAATTATGGTTCTGCTGACAGTTCAGATTGCATGCTTGCTGATTTAAAACGAAGGTAATTTTTGCTTATACAAATTTGGTATTAAGTTTTTTTTTAAATAAATATTAAAATAACTTTTTTTTAGAGATTATCGAAATAAACAATATAATGAGCAGAATTTGAAAGAATATAATAATCATAAAGCTCAAATCGAAATTCTTCCTACTCTTAGCCGGCAAATATTTCAAGAACTTCTTAATGATGATCTAGTAATGGGACGAATACAGTTGCCATTATTTTCAAGTAATGAAAATATTAGAATAGAAAATAAGACTATTAATTGCTTACAACTTGAAAGACTACAATTAATTGAATGGCTATTATATAAGGATAATGTAGAGGATCTTTTGTTAACTTGGTCAAATAATATTCATCAAATGGCATTAGATTCGGTTCCACAAAAAAAAAACACCAATTGGCTTATGACATGGACAACAAATTTAGAAAGTCGATTAAATAATTACAAATGTGCTGGTGACTGGTTTAATGACTTTCAATTGTTGGTCCCGAATAACTTTAAAGTAGAAATTCAAAGATTGATTGCATATATGTTACTAGAAAAAATTATAAAAATCACATTTAGACAAGTACACAACAAACAATACCATGTTCAACTTTTTACGAATCATACAGAATCATGGACTATACCTAGAAACATTATTAACTTAGAACCAGCTGAGACATCAAAATTTCAGTATATCATTGGATGGACAATCTACAAATTAACAAAAAGTGATAAATTAACATTAGCACATGAAGAATTTGCAAAAATCAAATTGTGTTTAAATGTTCTTAGTTCTGAACAAGTAGAATACATATGTGACACCCGTTCAAAAACAACTACAGTTATTCCAGGGGCTGATTTTATTCGATTCATGTATTATTTAGAGTCTCTTATTCATCAGCTATTTGAAAAACATATAGAGTATGGGCCAGATATTCTAATTTATATTGATAATAATCTTGTAAACAACCAACCTTTGAAGAAGCAGTTTAATGACCTTTTACATATAGCATATGAGTTTTATTATAATATTGAATGTAAAAATAAAGAATTGCTTTCAGAATTCATATACAACAGTATTCAACTATCAAAAGAAGCTGAAGATTATCTATTAGTACGTTTGATCAAAACTTACATGCGAAGTAGGCAACGGTCTTGGCGACGATTTAAAGAATACATTCCAGAAAAAGGTTCATCTAGTTTATGAGAAAATGTCAAAGCAATGAATACAGATTTAAAAAATGATGCAAAGAAAGATGCTATACCAAAAACGAAACTTGTTACATTTAAAAAAGAGATGCTACCAGAAAATCTTGATTTAGCGCTTGGTCAGCTTAAGATTTGGGCCCAAAATAATGGAGCTAAAAGTGCATTTGAAAAAGCTTTCACATTATCTGATCTAAAAATTCTAATTCAAGCATTTCAAAATAAGCCAGTAAAGGTAAAGGAAAAAAAGAAGTCAGCTCTTATAGATCTGCTTTTTAACTACCTGAATAATGGCTCAGAGTTTAATGAAGAAACAAAGAAGAAAGGTCAACTTTTTACTTGAAATAATTAAAAGTGTTACTTACGATTAGCATGTAAACTCTATATATTATTTGAAAAAAATATATAAAATCTTTGTCATATAAATGACCCTTTGATACGATTACTTCAGAGCAGCTCTGAAGTTCGGCTATAGCATCTAGTAATTCAAACTTTTTTTCAAATTGAAGTTATTTGATTGCAGCAGTATATGTATCATATAAGTAACTGAACTTAATAACTATCCTTTAATACTTTGCCTTATTTAAATTTCACTAGCAAAATTAGCTCATTAAATTGAGCCCATGCTTTTATTGTGCTTAGATTTAATTCCACAAATATCTAACCAACCCTACAACTTCAAATATATATATTATTATTGTACAATTAAAATTAATCAAAAAATTAAATATAAAATTAATTGAAAAATTTAACATAAAATTCATTGAAAAATTAAATATAAAATTCAAACCTCTATATTTATATAATCTAAGCTCTCGAATTACTATACATATAATAATGCTAACAATCATGCACTTTCTAATTAGTTTATATTTAAGTAAAATTCGAGATAGATACAATCAAACTATTTCTCATCTCATAGTTTAGTGGTCTAAACTGCAGGAAGTCCGTGTTGCCTTCCACTCCTCCCTATGCCGATGATTATAACAACGATCACGCCTCTGAAAATATTTTATAACCATAAAAGAAAAAAATAAAATTTAGGGAGGAAACAGTCGGATCCTAGGCCTACCCTTAAAGGTTATGACTGCACCTAAGAAAACTAGTCAGAGGCCCTATTGCTCAATGTTAAGAGACGAAATTTTTTGCTTAACTAGCTATACTCATACAAATATCTTTACCTATTATTTTATTAACACAAAATCAATCCATTATAAAATCGAAAAAAAAATTAAAAAAAATATTCTATATATCGCTATTAAATAGCTATTAAATTGACCTATATTTAGTAAATCATTTAACATCTAATGTCATACGTGCATACATCCGTACGTGTTATCGTTATATTTTGCCACCGCTAAATCAACAATTATCCATCATCTTTTTCCTATAAATAGCACTTAAAATAAATAGTTATATTAAGATAAACAAGAATTAAGCTAAAAAAAAACAATAATAGCACTACCCTCAAACATTATATCGTACTGCATCTACTCAGCATACTTTATTACACTGACTTTTTCTAATCCATATACAATTTCCTTAAAATTATATATATGTATGTATTCTATTTATTGGAACATAATTTACAATTCAGTAATCGTTATAGAACCAATACCTCAAAATCTAATAATTTCCACTTTCTTCATTTTGTACAATATTTCTACATGCATGAACGTACGTACGCATTGAAAAATTAATTTTTGATCAGGTATGTATAATTGAAGAATTAACTTTTGAAAAATACTTCTTATAAGCAATAATTTTGCTTGGCATATTATTTCTATTTAGGAATTTTAAAAAGTCGTTACTATGCTACACCAATTTTAAAAAATCAATGATAACCCATTGACTCAGGTCATAACCCGGGTCAAATATCTGACCTGGGTAATAGCTCTAAAAAAAGATAAATTTATATTTGTTTAAAAAAAAATTGTAATTATCTTCTAGACCTGATACCCGACCAGATTCCTGCCTTTGCCGAAAAACAAATATGGATGTGTTCTATGCAGGGAATGTAAAAATTATTAATTATATTGTTAAATATATATGAATATTACTATTCTTTTAATGAAAAGTTAGTATTTAATATTTAGACGAGCATATAGTGATTCATTTTTATTCGTTTTGATTTATTTATTTATTTATTTTTCTAATTTTGTTTACTTTATTATTATAGAGTTACTTTATTTGATTTATGCATTAATACTGTATATATAAGTAACAATCATATAAATATCTTATCCGGATATAACCATTATCCTTTTCTTTGAATAGGATATAAAACCGGTTATTAAATTTTGTTAAAGGTTACAACCTTTCAGATAAAAAGTTATCTGGGTACGAGCACTACTACTATCACTACCAAGAATTTCATACTTGGACAAGTGGCATAACTTTATCTAGCAAACACAACTTAAAGTAGACATTTAGTACGCTACTAGAAAGATTTCTTCGAATAAATTACAGTGGGGCTAGGGACTTTAAGTCAAGCTGGATAATGACAGGTATGATTTTATCGTTCTATAGTACTGTTAGTAATAATTACTCGCGAAAAGCATACTTACTTTCTCTCTCTAAAAAAACACACATTGGAACTAAAGAAATAAATAAAACTTCAAGATTTTTACTAGCTCATGTTAACCATGTCGACTTCATCAACCACGCCAACTTTGTCAACCATGATGACTTTATTAATTATGAACTATGCGCTGAGTTGAGTTCTGATGACACCAAATCTGAAGTAGTTAATGATTCTGATGATTCAAGAATTATTATATGGACAATTGTTTCTGGCGCTAGTTTCCCTTCCTGGGAATCGTTTAAAGAAAGTCTTAATCGCTATGGATGAAAAAATGGATTTAGACCAATTAAAGGGCAGCAAGATATGGATAATGAAACTGGAAATGTTAGTCATTGGTGCTTTGAATGTGAACTTTCAGGAAATTCCAAAACAAAACGTACTGTTGATTATGTTCAGAACCAACAAACCTCTTCAAAAAAGCTCAATGCCCCTGGAAATATAATGCTAGTTTAAGGAAAATGGAAGGCAAGGTTTATATTAATAAGTTTGTATTTCTAGTATGGCATTCGCATAGTTTATATTTTTATTGATAGAGCAATCAAATTTGGAACTGTCATGCCTAAAGTTACGGTTTCGGGCATAACAGTACCAAATGAATTATATTTTAACTTTTTAAATATAAGAATCTTAATAATTAGTACAGTATCAACAAAAATAAGTGATCTCAACAAACGGATGCTTTAGATAGCTTGGGCTTATTAGGACTTGGGGGTACCAGAATTCCATTCCAGTCTTCGACTACATCTACATCTATATCTACATCTACATCTACATCTACAGGTATTGACAGATTCATAGAAACTGCAACAAATAAAATTTTTAAAATTATATTTTTACTAATTTATTA
>QKWP01002252.1:45845-78378 GCA_003550325.1 Gigaspora rosea
GCAGGGTTGTTTTTATTTTACTTGAAATTTGGAGAAAAGATGCTTAAATTTGACTTTGTTGATCAAAAATCCAAAATTATGCATCTTTTCTCCAAATTTCAAGTAAAATAAAAACAACCCTGCCGATTTAATGTATTTTTAGGTGCTGAACAAGTTTACTTATTGCATTTTGCTAGAATTAATTAATAAAATTTGTGAATTTTAAGAATTTATAGAATTTTACTAATAAAATTCTATAAAATCTTATGATTCACAAAATTTTACTAATTATTGCTAACTTAATGCACTAAGTAAACTTGTTCAGCACCTAAAAATACATTAAATAGGCAGGTTTGTTTTTATTTTACTTGAAATTTGGAGATAAGATGTTAAAATTTGTCTTTTTTGATCAAAAATCCAAAATTGTGCATCAAATCTCTAAATTACAAGTAAAATAAAAACAAATCAGCCATTTTGATGCATGTTTAGGTGATGAATAAGTTTACTTAGTGCATTTTGTTAGAATTAATTAATAAATATTTGTGAATTATAAGATTTTATAAAATTTTATTAGTAAAATTCTATAAAATCTTATGATTCATAAAATTTTACTAATTTATTCTAACATAATGCACTAAGTAAACTTGTTCAGCGCCAAAAATACATATAAATATATTCAGACTCAGACCAGTCTGCAGACTTCGGACCAGACCCAGACCAGACTCAGACTTGACTAAAAAGTCTGAATATAAAAGTCTGAGTCCGGTCCGAAAATCAGACCAGACTCAGACTTGACTAAAGTCTGGTTCGAGCCCGGTCTGTAGGAGCACTATTTTGTGCTCTTGCTTCCAATAATTGTTGAGGAACACGAAAGGATAAATCTGGGTGGTCCCTCATAAAACATTCCCACCAGTCTTGACCTGGCCCATTTTCCCCAAAAGGGTGCAATCGCTTATTTAATTTCATAATTTCCATCACGCAATTATTGACCCCAGTTCTTGTCAAGCCAAACCCAAGCTTTTGCATGTTAATGCAATAGCCAACTAATTGATTTTCTTCATGACTGGTGAGAACGTTAGGTGCACCTGGACGTTTAGGAGGACCACCATTACTTACTGCATGCCAAAGAGTAGTTCAAAGTCTTTTGCCAAACCATTTATACTTGGAGGTTTGGACCCGGGAGGGCAATCATTTAATTTTTTAAGTGCAGCGTTGATTGCCTCACCTCTTTTATCAGAAGATTGTCTCATGTTCGAATTAATTTTTTCGAAGTAAAAATTTATTAATTTTTTCGAAATAAAAATTTATTAATTTTTTCGAAATATAAGATAAAACCGTAAATAACGTGACGCGTGAAAATTTACCGGGTATTTATCGTTGTGTATAGAAGTTGTAGTAACATCGGTTGCACAATATCGTTCGCGTACCAAATCAAAGTGCACATATTTGTCGCGATGTAAGTTAGAACGAAATTCATGTATGTTATAAATAGGTGAAATTTGGCGAATTGGAAATAATCGAAGATATATCGTGATCCCGTGATTGGATCTGAACGATTTTTTTACCATTCGAATCCTCTCAATGAGAGGATTTGAATGGTATAAAAATTGCTCGGATCCGATCACTAGATCACGGTAAATCTTCAATTATTCCAAATTCGCCAAATTACCCTTATTCGCCAAATTACCCCTATTCACCTTATGAGAAAGAATTGTATGTTTCATATTAGCAATTTATTTACAAATTAAATGATAACTTTATTTCTTTCTTTATTGTTTATGTTTATTCTAGTTCTGCTTTGGCTGGAATTCCATTGTTTCATATAGAGCGAGTTGGCCCTTCAATTGCTTATTGGGCGCCTAAGTTCCGTATTCATGAAACAGATTGGAATAAGGTCAAGGATATTATTGCGAAAGGTAGTAGCTTTATGTATGTTTTCTTATTTATATAGAGTAAAAATACCAATAGTACTTGACTTTAGGTGATAGCTGTGAGAATCTTGGTTCGTTCTATCAATTATGGATTATGATGTAAGAGTCACGATCAAGGAATACATTTTTACCCATCGAAAGAAATCATTACTTAATCGAAGAGAATGATGACGAATACGAGTTGTTACAAAGGTAATCGATGTAATTGGCTTTATACCGTCTGTTTTACGTAGTTTCATAATTTTCCTTATTAATCAAACTTTGCGCACAAGTTATGATTTCATGCTCCAAGATCTCGCTTTTCCACTGCTTCCAACACCATTGAAGTTCTTGCAGCAGCCAAAGGATGGTTCATAGACGTCCGCAAATATACAATTTGTCTTAAGACTTTTTCCACCAGTATACGTTACTGACACGGTGGCTAAAGAAATTGAAGATTTGGCAGGTATTACAAGTTAATTCATTGAATTGACTTAAATAATACTGGATCCGATGGCTAAAGAAATTGAAGATTTGGCAGGTATTACAAGTTAATTTATTGAATTGACTTAAATAAACTGTATCCGATGTATATGTAGAAAACTTAAGCTGTATTTTTTATGTCGGGATTTTTTGGGAGCAGAATTATGACAGATGATCCTAAAAGTTTGTCTCTGAACAACTTTTGGTACGCATTCTCAACTCGCATTGTTGTTATTAGAAAATAAACCGCTTACATCATAATGGTAGATATCGGATATAGTTCCTCCGGCTAAGATGACTCGCGGGTCAGCTATGGATGTTAGTTGGGAAAAAGTATACATCACTTTAATATGATGCTAACATGTTTTTATAGTATTGCATATGGCGTAATATTTTATTTTTACTTTTTTTTTTTCTAAGATTCTCCTTATATTCAAATGTATACTCTAGATATGAAGCACTCAAATGCTAAAAAAGTCGAACGTATTCCTCTTTTCAAATTTTAGTTTTATTGAGGTTTGTTATGGTCATATGTTATTAATTCGATTTTAATATCAGATATGTATTGATAGCACTTCTATATTTTTTTATATTATATTTATTAGATATTACGCCAGCAACTTGTTTATAATGCTCTATTTTAAAGCTGTTTAATGTTTCTATCTATTGTCCACAGCGAATTTCATCACAATCATCAGCCGCCATTTCGAAGGTTTGCTATACAGATTAATATATGCGTAATCGTCGTACGTATAATCGTTATGATCTTTTTTTTTGCGCTTTCGCTTTCATTTTTTTTTTCATTGGCATCATTCTACAATATGGAACCTTCGGCTCCTTTTTGCAATAGTTGCAAATTATTTAAAGATCTTATTGAATTTATGGGATACGATGTTAAACAATTTTTTAATATTGTAATAATTGATGACAAAGTCTAATAAAAAAAAAAAAGAAATTCGAAAACAAAAAAAGTTGGTGAAAACTGATAAGGATAAAACGGAAATATTTTCTATGCGAAATTGTTAAAAAGTTTTTAGAGGCTATACCAGGAATTATATTTTTCATTATAAATTAAAGACCCCGTTGAATATTTTAAGCAAAAAATCTCGCAAATGAAATTGTTGAATTGATTGTGATTATTTCAGCATAAACATATGAACAAAGAAATGATTTCGTATTGGTATTTGTTGCTCTCAAAGGATGTCATTGACTTGGACGGGCCATATGGACAACACTCGCTAATTATTATAATTCAAATTATGTAACTATTTTCATTTTTTATTTGGACTTGCACTAATTTTATTTATTTGTATTAACCTAATATTTCATTGGCCTGGCGCAATTGCGAAGTTTAATGATATTAATTTTTTAATTAAGGAATTATAATTTGCATAGTTTAAATTGAACGAGAAACTTTTTAAAAAAATTTTCGAAAATGATTCAATATAAAATTGATTTAAAATTTACATATTTAAAAAAACTTGTATTTGACTATTCTTAAATTCAGAATATTTATTAAGTCACAATTCAAACAAATTATCTAGTATTAAAGTTTAGCTTTAATATGAGCTTTAAAGTATTTAAAAATTATATTACGCAATATCCACATGCCCAGGTTTTTTTGGGTAGTTACGCTGTGGCTTAGATATCTTCCACCCTAACGGTTCAGTTTTGCTTGCGACAAGACCTTTCTAATTAATTATTTAACATAATTTAGTTACCGGTAATTACAAGTAAATAAATAACAAATATATATAAACTATTCAGCTTGTACTAACAGCTAGTAGTAACTATATTACCCGCTCTAAGTTTGTACTAGGAACTCACGCCATTACGCATATGCTACCTGCTACTTTAGTTCACATTTTGTAATAGCGCTACTTGCATCTAGTTGACCTGGACTTTCGCAGAGTTAATAGTCGCTACACTGGTTCGTACAAGCTTTTTTTGAATCTCCTATAAGAAAAACCTAACCGATTCTTTCTCCAGAACCAGTAGACCTTATAAAAGGCTTCAAAAAAAGAGCTTTTGGTGTTTATATAATTCTATATACTTCAGTTTGTACTAACAGCTAGTGTATACAAACTATATTACCCTGCTCTAAGTTTGTACTAGGAACTCACGCCATTACGCATATGCTACCTGCTACTTTAGTTCACATTTTGTAATAGCGTTACTTGCATCTAGTTGACCTGGACTTTCGCAGAGTTAATAGTCGCTACACTGGTTCGTACAAGCTTTTTATGAATCTCCTATAAGAAAAACCTAACCGATTCCTTCTCCAGAACCAGTAGACCTTATAAAGATCCAAAAAAGAGCTTTTGAAGTGTTTATATATACAATTATTCTACATCAGTTTGTTCTAACAGCTAGTGTATGCAAACTATATTACCCTGCTCTAAGTTTGTACTAGGAACTCACGCTATTACGCATATGTTACCTGCTACTTTAGTTCACATTTTGTAATAGCGCTAACTTGCATCTAGTTGACCTGGACTTTCGCAGAGTTAATAGCCGCTACACTGGTTCGTACAGTACAAGCTTTTTTTGAATCTCCTATAAGGAAAACCTAACCGATTCCTTCTCCAGAACCAGTAGATCTTATAAAAGGCTTCAAAAAAAGAGCTTCTGAATAGTGTGTGTTTATACAATTCTATCTACTTGCCTTGGTTTTTTCCGTGACGTTGGTCAGTTATTTTAGTTTTTTGTTATAAAATTATGTTACTGCAGTATTAGGACGATCACATGTTTTGCGATATAATTTTAGTGATCTCTTGATATTGGTAATTTAAATAAAAAATTCATCACGAAATAACTCAACTTTGGGGTGATATATGAATTTTATATGTTTGACCACAGGACAACAATTCGAAAAACCAAGCTAAGCACGGTACCACGTGATACCAGAACACGTGATCGGCAGAATCGCCAATAAAAGCAAATCCAGGAATCGTGACTCACCTCAACGTGACACAACGGCAGCAAGCACCAATCAAAGGCCGATCATGGGGTCATAGACCACATACGGCTTGTAAATGTCACACAAACAAGCCACCTAAAAATACGCCATAAATACCAACACCCCCAAACTAGTGTTGTAAGCCGACTAAGGCAGCTGCGGCTAAGCTGGCTTAGCTGGTTAAGCCGGCTGATAAAATATAATCGGCTGGCTAGTTCAGCTAAAGGTCACATGATTTATGAATAATAAATTTCTGAAAAGGAATATAAAATACGAGTAAGGCTAGGTCCTGCCAAAAAAATTAAAAATAAAAAACTTGACGCTCAATTTTTGAAAATAGATCATTAGTTGGATAGTTAGCTAGTTGTTAGCCAGCCGCTTAGCCGATGTTTTAGTCGGCTGGCTTAGCCAGCCGAAAAAAATCCTTCGGCTTACAACACTACCCCAAACCCTACAAACTCAACCGCGCCAGGGGTCTAGACACTTTTGCAGTAACGTGACGTGGCGCATGAGAATTAACCAATCGGAGAACGTAAATTTTGATCGTCCCGGATCAGTCCGACATCAAAACAAAACACGTGTACAAGAAGAAAAAAAGAAAAAAGAGCGAAAATACTCGAAAACTAGTGTTTAAATCGGCCTTAAAAACCACATAAAAATGTCCGGAACGCGATTTTACATATATATAGGGACCTTCTAAGTAAAGATTCTGGTGAAATTACTTAATTTCACCAGGTGAAATGGTGAAATAATTTCACCAAAATTTCACCAAAATAAAAATTTGGTGAAATGGTGAAATTGGTGAAATTGGTGAATTGGTGAAATTGGTGAAATGGGTGAAATGGGTGAAATTGGTGAAATTGGTGAAATCAATAAAATTGGTAAAATTGATAAAATAAATAAATTTAAATTAATAATAATTAGATAAGGCAGTACAAAATTATACACTTGGTTGTCATATTATGGGACAGTAGTTAGTTATGGCTTTTTTTTTTATCATTAAACTAGTGCGATGGATAGTGCAAATGTGCTACCATCTTATTTGGCATTTTTTTAATCATATTTATAAGTGATCATAAACAATTCTATTGCAGAACTTATTACTATTGCAATAAACGTGATATTTGGTTGAGTTTGCATCAGAGTTATCATAACTTCTATTATGATTTGCCATAAAGAATTCTGTCACAGAACTTATTCATTAATGCGATACATATAGTGGTTAGGATTAAGTTAGTTTGTAGAATATCATGATTTCTACCATAAGCTACTGTAAAAATTCTATTAGAAACTTAATCACAATTCTGTTGAGTTAGTTTGCATTAGTAAGTTATCTGTAAAAAATCCTGTTACAGAATTTACTCGCTATTCTGGTGATCACAGTATATGGTTTTTCCAGAGCAGAGCAAAGGACATAAGTCCAGACACTAGGCAAAAAAAATTTCTGGTGGGTCCGGGAGTAGGATAAAATGGACATAAAAACATCACAAATTGCTGATATCATTCAATCAACCATTAGAGACAGTAAATACTCTATTCCATTTTATTCCGATATTAGTTTTTATTTTAAAGACATCGTAGGTTATTATGTAAGAAATATAATAAAATAAGGATCGATCTTAGCTGTTTTTCTTTTAGTTTATCTTAAAATCATGTCTAATAAAAGGTAACACGATCTTATACAAATTAAAAGAGAATTACGTCTATTAAGAATCAGACCAGGTCGAATATACAGGCTAGTCAACATGTCAAAAAGATCCACATGCACATTATAATCACCGGTAAACTTAAAACATTCGCCGTGTTGAATAGCACGATTCGAATGCAACTCAAACTGCTATTCGAACTGCCATTCAACACTATCACATGATTTCACGGACATGCATGTCCGTGAAATCATATGATAGTGTTTGAATGGCAGTTTGAGTTGCATTCGAATCGTGCTATTCAACACGGCGAATGCTTAAAATTTTACCAGTGAATAGGTTTGGTTAGCAATATATGAAAGTATAAAGGACGAAGTCTTTCTATTAAAATTTATTTAAATTAGTTAGTATCAAGGTTTCATTCTAAAATTATCAATAGCAAAGACTCACTATTAGATATTTTTGGATACAAGAATACATTTTTAATCTTTATTTTATTTATTTGGTTTTATTGTTTTTTTTGTTCATTATTTTTTACTTTAGTTACGATTTTAAAAAAATTTTCAGAACAACTACATCATATTTGACATAGTCTTGTATTTATTAAAATGTAAAACAAAAAAAAAACTATTTACGCACATACAATCTTTTAAAAATCATTTTGATACGATAAATTTTTAGTTTTTATCATCATGCAATGCCATTCGACGTGCCAACTCAATGGGATCATAATTCATATTACCTGTATCTCTAAGTTGATGAGTTACAACCGGTTCTGACAAAAATATTGCATCTCCAGTTGCTGAAAATTCTGGCAACACTAAATTTACCAAGTCTGCAATATTTAAGGTTGAATGAGAATCTTTTAAGTCTACATCTTCGTCAATACTATCCAAATTATCAACCTTGTCATCAATATTTTGGTCAGAAGTTTCGAGCAAATCATAAGTTACCATTGATGCGTTAATACTTTTATACAATTCATCATTACTTAAATCTTTTCCATAAAATCGAAGTTCTTTATCAGAATTAGAAAGATAATAAGATCGTATTTTGCCATATCTTCTACTCGGAAAAGACAAAGTCGTGTTCGCCTATTGCCATAAAACCATTTGAGCATTGAGAAGTTCCTTTTGCAAACAGTCTGTGAAGGAACAATAGAGAATAAACGTAATACCAATTTTAAAAGTTGTTCTTGATCCTCATCAATATTTATGCTAAGCCACCATTTCATTGGCATTTCACGAGTAGAATTGTAGAAAATATTATAAGGGTCAACTTTCCATTGCCAACTTCGCATTTCCAATAATAATTGTTCACATGATTCTTCTGAATAACATAATTACTCCAAAGTGATGCAGCTGTTTCATAAATTCTATCTAGTGCTATTTTTTTAAACCACGGCCTAAAAAAAAAAAAGGTCAATAACAAAAAATTATTTGATAAGTTTATTATTTACACATATACCTCTATATAAAGAATGTAACCAGTATGTAAGAATTGTAATGGGATTTACAAGTTCATCAAATCGTCGATTAAAATTAGTAATAATATTTTTTTTCCAAGGATTAGAATTTTCAACCCGATTGATACTTGCAGCTAATTTAACCAAACCAATAAAAACATCAGTTAAATTGGCTGTTCTCGCTTCTAAACAATTTGTTAATTCCTTTACAGGTTTTAAAACAACAGAAATTTTACAACATTTAATATAAAAGTCTTCATCTAGAAGAAGATCATAGACCGCAGCATTAGATATTACTGACACATAATTTTCTAAAATCTATATAAATAAACCGATTACAATAGTGCAACATCAAAAAGGGTATAAAATTATCAACCTTTATACTTACCCAATCAAAAACTGGTTTGGATTTAACAATTGAGTCTACTGTTGTAAAAAGTGATCCCCAACGAGTCTTGCAATATGATTTAATTTCTTCACCCTTGATTTTCATTATACGAAGTTGTTCTGAATAATATCCGTGAACAATATGAGAATTGTAAAAAAAATTTAAAATTAAACCGTATTTGGTAACAATATCTTTAATTGAATCTAATTTGGCAAAATCAGATGCAAGTAAATTTACTGCATGCGCTGCACATCTAATATTTAGTATGGAAGAATAAGTATCTTGAATAATTCGACATGCTACTCGAAGATTTGCACCAGAATCTGTTACAATTGCTGCAAATTTTTCAACACCTATATTTTCAATAAATTTTTTAATTTCACTAGCCATAAAACTTCCAGTATGATTAATTGTATTATATTTTTTAAGCTTAATAAGATATTCTTTGCGTTTAGGAGTAGTTATAATGAAGTTATAAATTGAATTATGAGTAGGTGACGTCCACCCATCCAAAGCTATTATAGTAAAAAAATTTTAATTTTATTAAGCATTATATATAATAAAATAAAACCTAGGTTATATTACGAGTTAGCTGGGGTGGCCTCTAAAAGTCTAGATTGATCATTGCAACAGTACTTCATGATTTTTTTTTTATATAAATATACTAATTAACGTTGCTCAAACTTTGCCATAGTAGGAAATTATAATACTTATTGTAAAGTTCAGGTAATGTTAATATTTTAGTATATTTTAAGTAAAAAAAAATAATAAAGTGCCTAGGTGCTGTGACGATGATTGATTTGGACTTTTGTGGCCGCTCTGGCTAATCCTTATATTACATACTTAAAGTAAGATTTCCTTCTTTTTCTAATTCGTCATCAATTCATTTATCAATTCTTAAAGTTTTTTGGTCTAAAAGATGACCAGAAAGCTTATCTCGTAATGGAAGTTGATATCCAAGGAATTGCAAGTTGAAACAAATCAATAATGAAAGGATTTTCTATAGTTTCAAATGAAAAATTACACATAACCCATGCTTTTAAAATTGCTTGATTTAAGGACTCTACTCGTGCTTCAGGAATTGATTCAATTTTTTGAAAATGAGTTGTAATTTCAGATTAATTATATTTTAACTTTTTTCGTATAGAATATTTTTCTTCAGCAATAAAATCTCTCCAAAAATATTTAATATCGTCAGGAACATTTAAACATTGCTGAGCAAGATGTATACGCATGTCACTTGGCCGACCTCTATCCCATGTAACAGAACACTATTTACAACTAGCTTTGTAATGTCCATGACCTAAAGCTGCACCTTTATTAATATAACTCCAAATATCTCCTTGTTTTTTGCCACTGGCATGTTTGCGTTTTGTTTTATTAGATGATTGGCTTAATTCACTCTGTTCGCTAAATTCCTGTTGTTCATTTTCACTAGTGCTAAATGTATTAGCATTAGACTCATTAATGTTAAATGTATTAGCATTAGAGGCAGTTTCCGAATTTTGTGAAGCCATTAATTTTTTTACAAAATTATCTTTACCATTAAATACGTATAGTACATATTGTGACGATAAAAGTTACTAGAAATTTCCATACCCATTTTATTTTTCATAGAAGTAGTTAATTTGTACTAAATTTTTAATTCTTTCCTCATCACTTATACTAAAAAAGAAATAGATGGTGGCTTGGTGGCTTAACCCATGCAAGAGCAAAATATCGCGTCTACGCGATTGTATGGGTTTGTAAAATTGCGCCTAAGCGCATACACTCTGTTTAGAATGTATACGCATTAAAAAGAACATATACATCTAGATTAAAGTGAAATCGCTCAAAATAAAGCGTAAACACTCTGACTCGAAAACATGTATATAAGATCTTCAAATTTAATAAAGTTAATGCAAGTTCTCTATCTATTTCAAAATAACAATTTCCTAATAAATATATACTTATTTTTTGAATTCAACTTGTAACCTTAATAAACCTTGCGAGACTCAATTCGACGGACTGAATTGACTTTAACTTCGTATTGGCTTATTATAACTCGAATTCTGTATAACAAATTTTGATAATCCTTTTGTCACGTAATTTTATTTTCTTTGAACTTCGTTTATGATAAAGCTTCTTTAGTTGATATTTGTATTGTAAAAATCGCCTTCTTTAGCATTTCCAGTCTCAGACGGTTCTTTTGATATTAATTTCTCCATTCAAATAAATACCCGTAGTTACTAGAATTTCCTAACTATCCATACCTAGTTTACATAAAATATCACCTGATCGAAATCTGACCCCACTATATACCCCGTGATACCTATTTTGATTCCACTTTTCATCTAGATCATATCTTAATATTATTTTTATTGATATCATTTTATTGATATCCCCCATATAAGCATCACCGGCGTCAGCGTCTTTTTATTATTGTGGTGATTTAGTGATAGATCATCCATTGTATTGCATATTTGACCTTCATTGTACCCGTGACCTATAGATTCATATATTATACCCTCATCCGTATCGGTTGGAGTGTAAATTGGTACTATTGTCTATATTGTTTATCGCTCTCCCAAATCAACTGTTACAATATGTGACCACGGCAACTAGTATGTGATCCATGGTAACCAGTATGTTATCCATAGTAATCAGTATAATTGCTTTTTTAGTTAATTGTAGCCGGAGCTCTGTAAATGATATACCAGTTTCAAACTTGACATAACCAGCACATTCAGTAGAATTTGTGAGTATAAAGTTTTTATTGTAAATATATGTATGGCGTTTAATGAATTAAATTATTTTCTCACGATACTGGATATTATCCAAAATATTTGGGGCTTCCTAAACTATGTGATGAAAAATATCACATATTTACTGCCTTATTGTTATTGTTATTGTCGAAATAATGTGATGCTATTCATCACATAACTTAGGATTTAAGATACGTATTTTACCAAATATCATGTACATAGATAATATAAGTTAATAGAAAGCAGAACGACATCCTAATAATTGGTGCGTAGACTGGTAGATAAAACATTTGCCGTGTTGAATGGCACGATTCGAATGCTGCTATTTGAACTACCTAACACTATCACATGACTTCACGGACATGCATGTCCGTGAAATCAAGTGAGTATTGTATGACAGTTCCAATAGCACAGCGAATGTTTTAAATTTTACTAGTGAAAACTATACGCTCTAATCATTTTCATCTTAACTGATATTTAAATATTAATGAATGCCTTTATTTATTTGAACATTTCATTAACAATGCCAAATACACCAAGTTCCCCTCTTAACAGATTTTTGATAGTAAAATAATGAATTATATTCATCTTTTTTAATGCTTATTCTATGTTGATAATGATATACATTATTTATTCCATTAGAATTACCTATTGAGCAGATTTGATAATTAAATTTAGCTATTCAAGTTATAAACTGCAGCAGCATTTCTTTCTCAATGAAATAAATATTCTTTCCACTTTGATAATGATAGCTAAGATTATCATTTTTCATTAATGCCTTACGTTCCTCCTTTTCAACATCTATTCTATTTCAGTAATGTGCAAAATTTTAATCTTAGCGGATTTCTGATAGTAAATGAGTGCTTATTTTATTTTTTTAAATATCGTCAACATAAAAGTGAAGTCTAATAATAAGACAATTTCCCACATTCATATATAAACGTCTTCTTTTGCCAGGTTTCCATCAGTTGACTTCTGGTTTAAATTCTTATGAAATAGTACTAAAATACCAGAATTTAATGTTAGTTACATCAAATTTGTAAAAATATGGTTGATTACTCAATAATGTCCTGCCTTATAACGTCGTTCACAAGGAACAGGTAAATAAAGCCATAACATGAATATAAGACGAAATAAATAAAGTAGATAAGCTAAGAACAAAAAGCTTACTTGAATAAATATTAGAAATTTTACCAATTTCCTAGTAACAATAAGTTATTTCGCCACTAATTTTGTCAGCAGCTGCCGTCAGCATCTTTGACAAGATTTATATTTTGATTATCACTATTTCTGCATTTCATCATTTCAAAGTTTTACCATTTCACCAATTACACCAATTACACCAATTCACCAATTCACCAATTACACCAATTCACCAATTCACCAATTTCACCAATTACACCATTGCCGATTGGTGATTGGTGAAATGGTGGAATTATTTTACCATCCTATTTTAATTTCACCAGCATCTCTACTTCTAAGGATATACACGAACCCTAACCCTAACCTTAACAATAAAGCCAAAAAGTTAATCTGAAGACGCCACACCACGTGATGGTTACGTTATTGCAAAAGTGTCTAGAATCTACCCCAGTAGCAAATCATACGTTTTTGATACTCCTGCACTTACTTTTTTGATACTCCTGTATGTACCCCAAAATTACTTTACTTTTTTGATACCGATCTGCATATATACACGTGACTTGTATTACACAAAGGCGCAAATCTTACGTTTTTGATACTCCTGCACTTACTTTTTTGATACTTCTGTATGCCCAAAATTACTTTACTTTTTTAAAGGGTCGTTTAAAGCCAGGTACGTTCACATGATAGAAAGCCAATCAAATCGTAAAATTTGATCTTTACGGATCAGCCTGACGAGACAAAAACAAAGAAAAAAAGTGAAAAACGCCGAAAATACAAAAAAACGAGTGTCAAAACTTGTCTAGGGGCATTAATAAAAAATGAAAGGAAGACAATTTTACTTATAAACCTAGCCCTAACCCTAACCCCTAATTAACCCTTACCCTAATTTTAATTAAATTTTCCAAAACATATAAACGCACCTGGCTTTAGCCATCCCCTTTTTTGATACCGATCTGCATATATACACGTGACTTGTATTACACAAAGGCCCAGTGCATTGTTTTTACAAAAATAATTTTTGGTTACATGCCACTAATTTCGCATAATGTTACACAAGTCTAATCTTGGTACCCCAACCCGGCATTAAGCTTAATGCTGGTGGGCACTATCATGATAATACCCCCGGCGGGGTTAGACATAATTCCGGCCCACCCTAACCCTAAATCTAGTAGTACCCTAACCCGGCATTAAGCTTAATGTTAGTAGGCACTATCATGATAATGCCCCCGGCGGGGTTAGACATATTTTCGGCCCACCCTAACCCTAAATCTAGTGGTACCCTAACCTGGCATTAAGCTTAATGCTGGTGAGCACTATCATTATAATGCCCGGCGGGATTAGACATAATTCCGGCCCACCCTAACCCTAAATTAGTGTTCCGCAAGAACCAGACCGGGCGAGTATTTTTGAAGATCCGGATCCGGTCCGGAAACCAAACCGAATCTAAATTAGGATCTGTCTCTTTATAACAAAGATTCAGTTCCGGTCCGGATCTGAAGCTTGAAAGTCTGAAGTGTAGTTTTTTTATAAAATCTCCGGCTTATACACGATATTGTGACCACATCTTTTGCAAAGCGCAATAAATTAATGTGTGGTTTATGTAGCAACCAGTATTTTGAAAGGTTCCTTGATTAAACATGCCTATTTTATTTAGCGTAATGTTACTTTTTTTGATTGTAACAAAAAATATATAAATTTCGACATCAAAGTAATTTTTCTTTTTTTTATTAAATAAATCAAGACTATATCGAATTAATTAATACAAGAATAGTTTAAAATGAAGCGATTAATATGTAATCCTAAATTTCTTACTTTACAGTAATAGCTTTTATTTTATTTACATTTCTTTATCTCTTATAAAATTCGGTTTTCTTGATAATTTTTTCAACTGATTACTAGTGCCGTAGCATTGATGTCTATTGTTCTTTTGGCATCGTCGTAATTGGTGCTTTTTGGTTGTCGACATTATTGGTATCTTTTAGTCTTCATTGGAATCGTCATTATTGGTACATTTTAGTCATTATTAATTTAAGGTATGTTCTTTCTTTTGTCATTTTCCAGCTTTGCTATTCACTGGAATCGTCGTTTTTATGGAGTTTTTTTTTTTTGGTTCTGCCATTTTGCAGGTATCTTGTGGCCGTTCATCTGTTAACTACAGCTTTACTGTTACTAAAACTCTGATTTTTAGTTCGCATCACAGCCCTAATGTACGGCAATAAAGATTCAGACTAGACTAGTGATTAAAAATTCTCTTAATTAGAGATATAGTCCGGTACATAAAGATTTGTACCTCAAATAGCTCTGATTCAAATATTTTTTGTACAAATTAATTTTTGATTTTTTTAATTTAATATACTTATTAGGTTACCGGATTAATAAAAATAAAATTATTTTGATTATTTTATTGATAAAATAAAAAAATTTATTAATAGTAACTTTTTTTAACAATATTTACTATATAATTTACTATAGTAATTCATAGTAATTTATATATACGTGTATAGTAAAAAAAATCAAATTACTTCACTTTAAAGCTTAATTTTTTCACAACTAGTAATTCAATTTTGCTCAAATTTTAACCATATCTTTATTATATGCACATTAATGCACTTGCATAGTACAAGCTCATAGAACTGCATATTGGTTGCGAAAATCTTTAAAATATCTTTTTTTTAAAAAAATTTTCCTTTTTTTGAATATAGCAAATTGTACTTGCAAAATTACTAAAATAAAACAATGTTAAAAACAATAAAAATAATATAATAAGTTAGATTAAAACCTATTTTATTTGATATTAAAAAATTTTTAATAATTAATCAAAAATATAAAAACTTTTACTAAGAGTTAAAATTATAAAACTTTTTGAGGTACAAATCTTTATGCACTGGACCATATGATATTTATGTATATGCTCTGCGTTATTTCTCAACTTATTAATTGACTAACATCATTAATAATTTTTTTTTTTGTAGAACGCAAAGCCCAAGCCTGTTATTATGTATAAGGGTGAAGTGAGCGATTTTGGTCTCGCTCGTCCCGTTGCAATAACTTTTCTTTTATTTGCTTGCCATGAGGAAGATGACAGGATAATTAGAATCAGGATTTTCAATTCTTTTAATCCTGTTTAATTGCGCTTTGTGCTTGGCTAATTAAATAATCTAAGTCTAGAACAAATAAAA
Organism: Gigaspora rosea; assembly: GCA_003550325.1. Classification (NCBI taxonomy): domain Eukaryota; kingdom Fungi; phylum Glomeromycota; class Glomeromycetes; order Diversisporales; family Gigasporaceae; genus Gigaspora; species Gigaspora rosea. The sequence continues at coordinate 61,745 of QKWP01002252.1, forward strand.
AGCAAGTAGGTTCTTAATCTTTACTTTGTGCAGAGGAAACTTATCTCATTTGTTTTCTTAGGTCAACCAACATTATATTATCCCTTTCCGTGATCCCAAACTTTTAAATCACCAATTTCTATGCACACTGCAACTTTGGAATTAAGAGAGATTGGATTGTTTTCGGATTATAATCAGAACTATTGTTAAACTCATCTTTGATGTATAAACTTAGAAGAAAGGGAAACAAGATTATCTTACAAAGAAAAGCTAGTTACTGAACCTTAGATTTGTTGATAAGTTAGTGCTTTGTCAGATACAATGAATCTTTGAACGAGTTTTTAAAAATTTCCGCAACATTCATGCCTTTATATTTTTTAACTCATTCAGGTACTATAGGTGCAGGAATATGATTGATGACGTAGCCCTTTTTACATCCCGATAGCTGTAACTTTAGATATGACGATACGTCAAAAGGACCTCGACTCACATATGCCATAACAACTTGCATGGGCCGTAACATTTGCATGTGCCGTAACAATTGACATGTGCCGTAATATTTAATATTCGCTTTAGCATTTAATACATTGTATTTCAATAGTTGAAATGTAATATATAACTTTTATTTGCGTGTGCCGTAACAATTGGCATGTGTTGTAATATTTAATATATGCTATAATAATACATGTGATATATAATTTTTATTGTATGATGCGAATTCTCAAAGAAAAATAATTTAATGGGCTTTTTTTTTAAAGGGTCTACCTCTCTGCCAGCACATTCCACAATGAAAACATTTTGCTTTGTAATGTCCAGGATTTACTTTTTCGCCCTTGATTACATAGTCTCATACTTCATTGAAAACAGGGCCTTAATTTTCATATGATCTATTTATTTATTTTTTGTTAAAAAGGATTTATTTTTTTAATTTTTCGTACGATTTATTTGTTTATTTTTCATAAACTTTTATTTGACTAAAGCAATATTACGTATATTATATCTTACATCGCGTATAATTTCAAAGTTACATACAAAAACTCAGTTACAGCAAACGTCGGCTATTATACCATATGTCTGTTATAGCATTTTTGACGTAACTACTTAACTTTTTGACGTGACCATACGTCACCAAGTTCCTGCACCTATAAAGACGACATTATTTGAGGCTTAGACAAAGTTAAGCAAATATTTGATAATGCTAAACTCAAAGACCAAGAAAAAGCCATTTTAGCCCCTGAGGCCAGAGAAATAATAAAAGAATGATTAAACAAAATTCGACACCAACAATTTATTTTCCCGCTAAATTAAAAATACATAATAAGAAATATAAAATAAAACCAAATGTTTACAATCGTTTTTATGGTAGCTTGAAACCTAGAGTTTATAGAACTACTTAAAGAACTTAATCATTTATTTACTGCTAAGAAAGTATTTATAAATACTTACTTATTACTATGTTTATAACATTAATTTTAGTTAAAAAAAAACAAAAAAAGAATCCAATAATTTATTCGGTTAAGCTATAAAAGCTTAAATTTTGCGGAATTAAAATTCGAAATTTTGATTTGGATACTATACCGTATATATATTTAATCATCTAGTTCTCTCCACCATGATCTTAAGCACATTGCTTTTCGTATGGTTTTTCCTTCCAATCGATTTCGTTTGCTAGTTAACATATCACCACTAATGCTAAATATTTGCTCACTTGGGACACTGGTGGTAGGTATTGAAAGGCAATCTCTAGCAAATTTTGCAAGATTTGGATAACTGTTTTCACTCACCCGCCACCATGCTAAAATATCTGTGTTTTCATCTACAAGTGGTGACATTAAATATGTATCAAGTTCACTTTCCTGTTCTGTACGTGTTCGTTTATATATTCGTGATATGATACTTTCAGATGGTTTGTTGGTTGAGCTCGCTACTTCCTGACTGGGAAGAGGTGCATATTGATCTTTGTATTTATCTTTAATACTTAAAATATTATATACATTAGTATAAATTTAATTTTTAATTGATATCCAGTTACAAAAAAAATTTAAACTGGATTAAGACTAATTAGGTCTCTAATTATGCCTTTTTTATATAATAAATTAATTGGTGATCCACTAGTCAACCAGAGAGTCATCATAGTAAAAAGTGACTCAGATTACTATATAAATTTACTATAGTGCGAATGTGGCATGCACGTATTTAAAACTTTTTTTTATACTAAGTTAATCATCTTTCTGGCTTAAGAGACTTTTGTAAAGCTCATTAAAACGCATCTAATAGTGGTTAGAGCGTCAAAATCGGCTTGGTAGATGCTAAGATATCTTTAAAAAACCTTTCTTTTACTATGTAAATTTTCTTGCAAATAATAGTATTGTTTGCAAAAAAATTTAATAGTAAAAGAAAGGTTTTTTAAAGATATTTTGGCATCCACCAAGTCGATGTTGATGCTCTAACCACCATTTGATACGTTTTAATGAGCTTTACAAAAGTCTCTTAAGCCAGAAAGATGATTAACTTAGTATAAAAAAAGATTTAAATACGTGCACGCCACATTTGCACTATAGTAAATTTATATAGTAATCTGAGTCACTTTTTACTATGAAGACTCTCTGGTTGACTGGTGGATCACCAATTAAAATACTTACATATCTCTAATTTGATTAACAAGTTGAGATGGCCATTGAAGTCCTTCAAAGTATCGGATTTTAACCCGTGGATCTAGTACGACTGATGCAATATGTAAAAAACTTGTTTTTTAACAATATTCTAAAAGTTTATTAGATGCAGATTTACATCCTTGTTTAAGCCATTCTGGTGTATTGTTTTTTTTTCTAGCTTCTTCAAGCGATTCAAGCAATGAATGATAGAGAGGAACAACCATTGACAATATTGGATATTCCGATGATGATATAAATACAGTCACTAAATCGAATTAAATTAAGGTGAATATATTTATTTCTATTATACATTTTTTTTATAATTATCGTAGTTAATCTCAAAAAATCAACTTTATTTAATCAATAAAATTATTAATTAAAGTCAATTAGTAATTAATTTATACTGACCATCCTTAAAGGGTAATAAAACTTCAACAAGAAGTTCTATCATTTTCAACTCATTTTCAACCAAAATATATTGATGTATTTCGGTCTCAGAAAAAGACATAGCATTCAATACTGTACGTAGCTTTAATGCTCACTCACACATGTCAAAGGTAGAGTTCCATCATGTTGCTATATCGAGAATTGGCTTTAACTTATTAGACATCTTTAATGTTTTGCGGTGTATTCGTGATCCTCTAATACTTTTTATTAATTTGCGCAACTAAAAAAATATAAAAAAAAACTGTAAATATATAACCTTACAGAACTTACTTAAAATAGGCACAAAAATGTTTAATGTACAGTATATTAATATTAAGGATTTTGACTTGTTGTTAATAAAATATAATACTATACAACTAAATTATATAATACAAATTATGAAAATTAAAATCTTAATATAATAACCTTTTCTATTTCATTTCCTACAACTTTTAAAATACACTGAACGGCTAAATTTAAAATATGGATAAAGCATCGTATTGATTGTTGTGTACTATCAAACCTAAAACCAGGCATTATTGTAGAACGAGAAAATTCGCGCAAGAATTTCATATTGGCAGATGCATTATCACAGGTTATTGACATGATTTTTGGGTGTATTCTATTTTTGTTGAGACAATCTTCCATAGCTTTTGCAATTTCAACACCTGTATGTGAATTCTCATAAAAATCAAGTAGAATATGCTTTATTTTCCATAATTGATCTAGATAATAGATTGTAACAGCCATAAATGACTTTTCATAATTAGATGCTGTCCAAATATCAGTTGTGATAGCTATACGTCCAGGAACTTCTTGTAGCTTTTTTTGAAGTTTATCACGCTCTCTCTCAAAATTATTTACAATATGTTGCTTTATAAGATCAGCAGAAGGTACTAAAAAAAAAACTTTTTAAGTATCTATATTTTATTATAACATTACTAATATATTAAATGCTCTATTTTTACCATCTGCAATAGGCTCTAAATAAGTCAATATAGACATAAGTTCATTATCTTCAATAATTTGAAATGGATGATTATGTTTTACAATCCACTTTTTTATCATATCAGTAAATTTTTGCTGATTAAAAGGTTCACGTTGGCGAGCATTACTTAACATTTCTAAAACATTAGCACCTTTCTTTACATTTGATTTATCTAATTCAGGCACTTTGCCGTTATGTCTCTTAAGATGCTTTAAAAGATTTGATGTTGTCCAATCATTATAAGATAGTGACCTGCTACAAATACCACATTTAGCCTTGCCTTTTTCCTTTTCAAAATACTTCCACACAATGGATCTATAAAATAAAAAGTGGATAATAAAAGTTGATGAACAAAAAATATTAGAAGTAAAGCTTCATATATATTACCCATCATTTGTAGAGGTTTCATTGCAAGTTGAAGATTCTGCTTGGGATGATGATTTATTTGGGTTACTTTGGTATGATTCATTAGGGCATGATTTATTTTGATATGAATCACTTTGATAGGATTTATCTTCGTACGATTTATCTCGATACAATTCATCCGATTCATCTTGGTATGATTCATCTTGATTCAGGTAAGATTCATCTTGATTCAGGTAAGATTCATCTTGATTCAGGTAAGATTCTTCTTGGTCCAATTCATCTCGACTCAAACAAGATTTATCTGGATACAAATCATTTGAGTAAAACTCACCATGGTACAAGAATGGTAGTTCGTTCTCTTCAAATTCATCTTGAGAGTGCGACATTGGAGTTTAAGCGAATTACTTCAATATGTTAATGAAAAAATAACCAGCTTTTTTTTTAAACACGTATTCTTAATATAGGCTGTAATCAGAGGGAAAAAAAACTCACTAAACAAGAGAAACAGGTGTTAACCGAAGAGTATATGTATGTATTTTTTTTTTTAAAGGCGCTGTTTTTTCTGGGGAAAAACCGGAGTAAAAAAGTTTTTTTTTATGAATGTTTTTTATTAGACTTACTTTTTCTCATACTTTTCTGAAAGAAAAATGAACATTTAAAATGCAGGTTTAAGTACAGGCTTTTACTAAATGTAGGCTTTAATTTTTTTTTTGACATTATCATTATAGAAGGTCTTTATTGTTATTTTAGACTGATGTGCAAGTTAGATAACTGCGCGATGTCATCACGCGAAACCAGCCTTGTTTAATATGACAAAGAAAATGCGGTTTATTATTAATTCAATTGGCCATAAAATAAACAATTGTTCTTGCATTGATGTATAATACAATGATTCGTATATGCTGTAAGTGGTTTTTGGGGTGTTATATACAGACTAACTCCCAAGAGTTAACGCGTAAAATCGAGACATTAAAAGTTAGTTTAGAACCAGAAAAATAAAACCTAATCAGAACTTCAACTATTTAGCCACTAACCCCAAGGAAAACGGCAAAAAGATGAAAAAAGGTGAGTGAAAAGAAGAAGGTTGTTATCGTTATCGTTATCCAGTAGGAAAATACCGTGCAGTCTTGTAATTTAAAAGCACGAATATTTATTATTACTATTATTATTATGGGCTAGGGCCAACGAATTTTTAGAATTAATATAGTATGATTCAAAAATATAATTCCTATATTCAAATAATTCATTGTTTATGCCAAGAAACACGGCGATTATAAACAATATGGGAGGCTGAAAATCCAACAAACGACAACCATAAGAAAATAAATTACAGAATCAGGTGTCGCACATTAAAAGTTAGAATTTTATGCGGCAAAATAAAGGAACATTACCGTATTCATGTTATGCGTCGATAATCGATTCCGTCATTCAGGGATTGACACATGTTATTACTTATTTTTACTGATCCATCAATAACCCGAGTTATTGATGGAATTTTTATGTTTAATAATACATCAATAAAGTATAGTAAAAATATGATTGAAGTTCGTTAAATAATGTTCATATAATTTCTTTCATAAATCTTTATTGATATTATGGAGTCGCAAACATATAGTTTTCTGTCTCGCGAATCCTTCGATAGAATATCAGAAAAGCATGACAACCAAAAAAAAAATTAATCGAAGCTTAATTGGTATCAATCGCTGTAATGAATGTTTAAACATATTAAAAAATCCAAGCCTTTAGTACGATTAAAAGCTAAAACACTGGATTACTAATACTTTTAAAATACTTCGTATCGGTATGACAGAAGAGCTTCAGCCTTGCCAACTAATTTCCCGGTGAGTTTTTTGAGACTTGCTGCTGAAAGTTTTGATAATGCGCTTGCTTTTAAATTGAATTAGTTATCCACCAAATTTAGACTTCAACTTGGCTGGACCGACTCAAGAAAAAACTGAGCCGACCAAACTGATTTGAGAACACAAGTTTGCTGCGCATCAGACGACGTGAAGAATGACAAGAATCAATAAACGACGCATAACATTCACGCCTTGCTTCGCCATGTGCATTTATCCAATAAGAAGCAAGATTTTGCGTACGAATGCTACAATCCTTTATTCGTTTAAAAAAAAAAATGGACCGGACCGGATATTACCCGGACGGACCTAAATGTGGGTCCGGGTCCGTATATTCGTGGGTCCGGGTCCGGTCCGTCGACCGGACCGGGCCGGACCCGGATCTTTTGCGGAACACTAATTTGACCGGATTTAAAATTCCGTTTCTGGTCAAATGATCTGCAAATTTGACCAGAATTATAAACGATGGGTTTTTCTATTTATATGATGCAGAATTCAACAATAATTATTGTTTATTAGGCAGAAAATTAAAAATCTGGTATCGGGTCTCACCTTTAACATTAAAAAAAAAACAAATCTGGTATCGGTCATAATTTTGACCGGTCCTCTGACCGGTCAATATCGACCGGTCATGCCCTAATTGTCATATTGCTTTGGCATCCCGAAAATGAAATGTTAACAGGTGGACCACAGTGACTAGATGGTACGTATTAGCATAGAATTTCGAATTTATATAACTTTAGTTTTTAAGGGTTTAATAACATTATAGTTTATAAAAGCCCTAGCATCGCCACAAAAAAAAAAAAAAAAAAAAATGTTGCTTACGTCATAATTAAAACTCAGAACCAATAACGAGGCTTTTTTAATAATGACAATTTATCATTACCATACACAATTTTATCGTCATTGTGCTTCAGAGTTTTAATCATGACGTATGCTATATTTTTTTTTGTGGGGCCTGAGCCGTTGTAGTTTTAGAAATTGTATTATTTTCTTTTTTGTCGTTAAATTTTGATCTGTGCTCTTATTAATTTTTTGTGCTAACGTCTTCGAGAATATTTTATTAAAATAGAAAAATAAAAAACTTGATAAAAAATGATAAAGGGTTATCTCTTATCAATGTCTAAAATTCGAATGTACAGATCGAATAAATTGCATAATTTTAGAAATTAAACAATTAAATTCACATCGGTCTTTATAAACCCTTTTGAAATTGTTTAACACATGAAAATTTAATTTGCTGAATATATAATTATACTTATATATAGCACGGTGATCATTGATCATAAATTATATTAGTATGGGACCTCTCGAATTATTAATAATTAATTATTATTAATAACTATTTTGGTCGAGTTATTAACTAAAAACTATTTAATAATGTGAACGGAGTAAATCAATCAAAAACTATCTAAAGTTAATTGTTTAAATAAATTATTGATTATTTGATCTGATTCAGCCCTTTTGATCGATGACACATCGGATTTTAACTTATAATAACAAACTCCTGAAAATTATTTTAATATCAAAGATTAAATCTATTATGTTAATTTTCAGGGATTTGTTAAAGCAGCAGAGGTTTTTTTCTATTTTTAACAGCTGTCCTACTTTGTTTAGTTCGTCGAAAGTGCGTCAGGGATACGTCGAGTGTAACTTGAGCTGCATAAGGAGAGCATCTCCCTGCTTCTAGAATACAAAGTAAATTTCTGATTATATATATTTAATTGGAAATTTTACTTTGTATCTGCGAGGCAGGAAAATGCAAACTCAAGTTGAGTAGCTGTTAAAAATCGAAAAAAACCATTGTTGTTTTTAAAGTCCGATGTGTCATCGATTAGAATGGTTGAATCAGATCAATAACCAAATAATTCATTCAAAAAATCATTTAACTTCATAGAATCTTCGATTATGACATAATAGGCTTAGACTATTATCATTAGAATGTTCTAGTGGCTGTGGAAAAAAAGAACATTCACAGAGAACATTCCCCAGAGTGAAAGGAGAACAAAGAAGATTCCTGTCTCTTAAGGAGAATCTGCTAAATTTTGGTTGTGGGAATAATGAGTTAGTTAAACAAAGCCTCTCTCTCTCTTGAGCCCCTGTGATAATGTAAAGTTATTAAATAATTGTAATTCGTTTTTGTAAAGGGAACAACTAATGTGTTATAATTGCTCATTTTGCTAAATTATCCATCATCACGCCTTTAACAAGTTGTCTTATCGTATTATTTCTTTATTCTTATTCTATAACTTTTCGATTCATATTGTAACATTAGCATTTACAGTATTTAATAAATAAAAGTTTTAATTAAAATATATTATCGTTTAATTAAATAAATTAAAAATAGTTGATAAGATATTTTTAGAAAAATTTACATAAAATTAAATATTGTAATAATAATTAATACTAAAATTAAACCAACTTATTAATAACAAAACTACTAATTGGTTATATATTTTATTTGCCGATTAAATACTATATAATCTTATTTTATTTTTTTTTTTTTAGTGCATAAAATATGTAATACAATTTAAATTAGCGGAAAGTAGGAAATACGAAAATATTATTGAAAGTAGGGATATAATGAAATGTATACATCAGAAAAGTCCCGTAAATAATAAATGATATAATATGCAAAGCATAATAGATCTTGAACAATAAAGCACTGTCTTTTTGTTAGTCAAATTGAATTCATAAAATATAACGCACGAAATTGCAGAACTTGATCTTATCAAAGAATAGAAGTCAAATTTATTATCACAGAAAATAATCATTTCTGATACAAACATTTGTTTAATTACTTTTGGCAAAAAAGAAGAAAGATTTGGATAATACTGTATCTGGAATTTCGGAAAAGTTGAAGCTTAACGAACATAAAATAAAAGCATAATTTTCGGTAATTAGCAGGTAAAAATTTACAAATTAATGAACATATCAGATATCTAGTGATGGGACCTCTTGAATTATTAATCACTAATAATGGTTAAAAATTATTATTAACAATGATTAATGCATTACACGTGAACTGCTAACAATTGTCGAATTTTTTAACGATTAAAAACTAGTAATAACATAACATAATAATTAATTATTAATCATTTTATTATTAATTAACTAAAAATTTGGAAGTCCCATCACTAAACATATTGTAATAGAAATATTATTATTACATAACAAAAATTACTTATAAATGCTGTGCCTCAAATCAACATTTGCGCAATCATCGCGTTTGCCCGATTAAAGATTTAGATAGGTGCATAGTTTAGGCCGACTAGTCAATTCTGGTCAAACAATTATTTTATTGTTAACACCGACGCAAGCGTTAGCCTTAGAAGCACAAAATAAATAAGTTACGTAATTAAATTATTATAAACGATAATAGAACTAAGTGTTTTAAAAATTCAATGTTTTAAATCTTTTTAATGTATTGTTTAAAATTAAAACAAATTCGATGCGTAATTACAAAGTGATTGCGTAATTTTTGTGAAAATGAATTATTGAATCTGAAACAAACGTCATGGTTGAAGTTTCAGCCATTATAATCGTCAACGTTTTAAAAACATGATTTAAAACAAAATTCATTAAAAACCGTTGTTATCTCTAAATAGACGTTATGCAGTGTCACTCTGTCAAAATATTAATAAGCAAATACAAAAGTATAATTAATAAATCACCAAACATATAATTTTAATATTTTTTATAAAGATTTCCTAAAAAGATTCATGAATTATTACTTGAATGCCGGCAAGGGAAAACCTCGAACTTGAAATAATACGTAAACTATTTATTGTCCGAAGCGTTACATGTACAGTACATGTACATGTAAAACTTGAAAAATGTCCGTCTGATAGTCACATGACTATACTGTGATTGGTTATTACTTAGTAAAAATTTAGTTAGTTATATAAGTTTATTATATGTTATGCTTTGGAGGTTTTATACTAAAATTTAAAAATTATGCTCATTTATAAATATTCTTAAAAACTATATTTCCGATTATAAGAACAAATTAATTAAATTTATATGTTCTTATTCTTTTAGTGTTATTATCGTTACTATAAGTGACCAACTGAATATGTTGAATTTTTGGTTTTATAATATTTCGCCTATGCGATGTATCGCAAAACACCAAAATAATCCGTTTTTTTTCGTTAGGGTTAAGGTGAGGTGAGGATAGTGTGTGGGCGAAAAGTGAAGTTATAGTAAATTTTTAAAAGAATATTTTTTGTTAGAGCACGAAGAGTGTCGATTTAACGTTACACCTGATCTTGTTGTATTTTAATTGGTCGATCAGGTGTAGCCATAACGATATCCTTTTTTTTAAAGTTGAAAAAAAAATATTTTCCGGTCATCCTAACCTGGTCACATTTGGGCATAAGGTGATTTTTTTTCCGGTCATCCTAACCTAGTACACATTTGGGCAATGGGCTGTGAACAATCTATTTTTAGAACACGAACATTAAAAAATTGGTTTACATTCAAGTTAAAATATCTCGATAAATTATTATATCAACGTAGGGTAAAAAGTGAAACAGATATAGATATAAACCGGAATTTTAATTTGAATCAAAAATCTAATTGATAAAAAATTGCCTAGCCATTGCCCATTTTTCGATTTGCTTTTTGCACAGGTAATACAAACCAAAAAAGGAAATTCAATTTTGTAAACAAATTGCGTAAAGATAGAAGTCCAGGGTTAGGGCGTTAGTGGAAGAGAATATAGCGATAGATTAGTCCTTATTATATGCAAAATTTCGTTCCCGTCATTTTTAATTAGTGAACCAAGGTCGATTTAAACAAGTATTGTCACTTTATTTTCGTTTTATTCTTCTTTCGCACGTGTTCAAATAAGTAAATGCCACTTTTCGATCAGAATGATCTTTTTTGAATTCGATTTAAAATTTTCTATTGTTCTTGAAGCATAAACACTTTCACGCTCCTATTGCATATGATTCTTGAATAACAAAAAATAAGAGTATGAAACAGAATGATCTTTTTTGAATTTGATTTAAAATTTTCTATTGTTCTTGAAGCATAAACACTTTCACGCTCCAATTGCATATTATGTAAATATGTTATCTATTAAATATCAAAATTAAATAAATTACATGTATAATAAATAATATTATAAATAATATTATCTTATTTTTTTTTAATGTAATGAATTTTATCTATAAGGTTAAAGGATAAAAATATGTTCAACAATGCTTTCGCTTTCTGTAATTTTTGTGAAGTACAAACGAATTTCTTTCAACGGAGATCTTCCATAAGACATAGTTATTCAAGATAATTTTTTATTTGGTTTCCTTTTTTTTAATCGTAAGAAATAATAAAATTGAACAATCACCCAGATTTTTAAGATCGTGTTTTAAAACATTTGCAAGTCCAATACACATTTATATATATTATACAGTAAAAAGATGTACTGTACGGATACATTACGAAACCTCTACAGCCCATATAATTTTTTTTAAATATGTCGCTAACTGAGATAGGAAGCTCATCGTTTTATCACTTCATTTCAATCAAATTATCATATGAGTGCTGCCAAGGGAAAACCTATTATCAGGTTTCCAATTGAAAGAACGATAACAAGTTTTATTTGTACACTTCTTATGTGAGCATTTAGCCATTTTCATGCATGTTATTGGGTCAATTCTAATACAAACTTTGTTCACCTCCTACCGGAGTTTGTTGATAATCGTGGCGTGCCCTTTGAAAAAAAAAAACATATATCTTATATGAAGTGCTCCGTATTAAAAGGGCCATTTTTACAATTTTTTGAAAAATGAGTTTTATTAAATTCGTGTAAATTTTGACATGATTGATATTTTTCGATTATTAATGAAAGTCGATTTGCATAATAAAAAATTAATGTAAAAAGAAAAATTACATGACATAATACCGGATCACGTGATCGACGAATCACGGAGTTACAAGTCACAACGTGACACAAAGCAAGACCAACCAATCAGGCAGGTGCCACGGGGCCACGTGCCACACACACAAGCCACCAAAATTATGCATAAATACCAAGACCCCAAAACCAACAAACTCTGTCCTGAAAATTTCGAAAAGTGTTTCTGCCCCGCTCTAACCCTCCACAAATTAGTGATATCACATAGAACAAACACTTGGTTCTGCTATTTTCAACAGCCGGCCTGCTGCGGCAGGCGGAAAACCACCGGCTGAACAATATGACTACCTGGTCCGTTACTGCGATTCCCTAAAATGGAACAGACTTACAACCTATTCATCGAAGAATACCTTGCAGCAACAATACACACGTCCTGGAAAATTAAAGAGTTAATAATAGATCTTATCAACACTTACAATTTAATTCCAGAAGACACATCTACAATAAAAACTTTAATCATAAATAATTTAAGAAAGAAATCAACTGATATAAATATTTCAAGAGTAGCCAGGAACACTGCAAATGAGATCCTAGCTCGGTAAGTTTTTCTTAAAAGAATAACTTGACTACATCTAAAAATATAAACTAAGCTTTTTATATTTGACTTTAGGTAGAAGACTGCGAAGAAGTATTATCCAACAAAGAAATATTGATAACGAAGTAGTGCGTCGATGGATCAATAAAGCTGAGCAACCCTGATGTTTGATGAAGAAATAAACGGATATTTTGTAAATATAATTTTAGAACTTATAGACTAATTATAGTATCATTATAAAAGTAACCAATTTCTACTAACTGTTAGCAGAACCAGGAGTCTACTCTTGATTTAATTTCGGATTCACCTCCACTTGATACATCCACGGACCAACCAACACCCCTCGAACAACAATCATCCACAGAACCACCCTCAATTAAAATACCATATAAGGTATATGACAACGACGCCGAGAACAGTATGTATGAGCATTTATAATATATTATTCATATGCAAATTTACTTATATTTATTTGCAATTCGAAGCTTTACAGTTGTTCTCCGGGCATATGCAGAATCAGTTGAAGTAATCATTGAAAATAGTACTAATGTTACAATAAAAGGTCAACTACCATTCGGCAATGATTACGGCAATCTCATTGAGGCCAATTGGCTGACTGATTTCGAACTTAATATTATTTTTCCTTCAGAGTAAGTATTAAAAATATATTATGTATATAATATTTTTTTTTATTTACATAACTTAAATGGTTTGACTTATTTGAGTTTTCGCATAGAATTGATGTAAACGACGACGCTACAGTCAAATTGGAAGATGATAGTTCCATTTTGGCTATCAATAAAAAAAGGAAAAAAGAAATTAAACGTCGTTACAGGAGTCTACTCTTGATTTAACTTCGGATCCACCTTCACTTGATACATCCACAGACCAACTAACACCCCTCAAACATCAATTAAAATACTATATAAGGTATACGACAATGACGTTGAGAACAAGTATGTATGAGCATTTATAATATATTATTCATATGCAAATTTACTTATATTTATTTGCAATTCGAAGCTTTACAGTTGTTCTCCAGGTACATGCAGAATCAGTTGAAGTAATCATTGAAAATAGTACTAACGTTACAATAAAAGGTCAATTACCTTTCGGCAATGATTATGGCAATCTTATTGAGGCCAATTGGCTGACCGATTTCGAACTTAATATTATTTTTTCTTTAGAATAAGTATTAAAAATATATTATGTATATAATATTTTTTTTATTTACATAAATGGGTTGACTTATTTGAGTTTTCACATAGAATTGATGTAAACGACGACGCTACAGTCAAATTGGAAGACGATAGTTCCATTTTGGCTATTAATAAAAAAGGAAAAAAGAAATTAAACGTCATTACAGGAGTCTACTCTTGATTTAACTTCGGATCCACCTTCACTTGATACACCCACGGACCAACTAACACCCCTCGAACATCAATTAAAATACCATATAAGGTATACGACAATGACGTTGAGAACAGGTATGTATGAGCATTTATAATATATTATTCATATGCAAATTTACTTATATTTATTTGCAATTCGAAGCTTTACAGTTGTTCTCCGGGCACATGCAGAATCAGTTGAAGTAATCATTGAAAATAGTACTAACGTTACAATAAAAGGTCAATTACCTTTCGGCAATGATTACGGCAATCTCATTGAGGCCAATTGGCCGACCGATTTCGAACTTAATATTATTTTTCCTTCAGAGTAAGTATTAAAAATATATTATGTATATAATATTTTTTTTTATTTACATAAATGGTTTGACTTATTTGAGTTTTCGCATAGAATTAATGTAAACGACGACGCTACAGTCAAATTGGAAGACGATAGTTCCATTTTGGCTATCAATAAAAAAGGAAAAAAGAAATTAAACATACCGGTAGTTAGAATTGAATAAATTTTTTTTTAAAAAATTTTTATTATTATTTTTTTTATATGCAACTATCATGTCTGGATGATTATTAATAACAGTAATGGAATTGCTCAAATTTTTAAAATGTTTTTTTTTAAAAATTTTTTTAAAATTTTAAAATTTTAATTTTTTTAATACTTTTTCTTTATTCTTTTTTTTTAATAAACTTTTATTAAACTTTTTGCCAAAGTGACTAAACCGTGTTTAAATTCATAATAAAATAGTTCCCGTAGTTTTCCTGTAGTTTTCATGTAGTTTTCCCATAGTTATATTAAATTCATAATAAAATAGTTTCCATACTTTTTCCGTAGTTATCCCGTAGTTATATTAAATTCTGAAATTCATAATAAAATAGTTCCTATAGTCTTCCCGTAGTTTTCTCGTAAGTTATCCCATGTTGTCCCATAGATATTAAATTTATAATAAGATAATTTGTCAATTTAGCATTAGTTAATAAACTAATCATGTCTTCATAACACTGATTAACTGAAACATTATATAAGTGATTTAACGATCTTTATCACATGCTTCCTTTTAATCGTCACTAATATCCATATATTTATTAATATATCTGATTATTAATTTATATATTTTACGGTACTACCGGTACACCTTAAAAAATTTAGTTTATCATTAAACATTAACAACTCTAAAATTAATTTATATAATATTAATTCAAATATTAATTCAAATACATTTGACGGTTTTTGAGGTGCACTGGGCTAATGTATCGAATAGCATGTACAGGGTATCACATAAAATTACCCGGAAAATCATCTTCCAAATTCGTACAAATTGAACCATGAAGAAAACCGAACATCGGAAACTTGAAAATCGAACCGTAACACTAATCTGGCTGGTACAGAAATCGGCGTAACTACCGAAAAACAATCAAAACAATAACACGTAAACAACGAATATGTTAACGTGATCAAATAGAAAGAAAAACAAAATAAAAGTGATGTATTTAAATAATCAAAAATAATTATTTAAACCCGAATTTTTTACATGATAGTTATTCTTGCGTATTCAAATTATATTATTCACATTTAAAATATTACCTTTATAAATCGTTAATCATATTACTGTATTAAAATCGAAATTTATACCACAATATTTTTACTGTATACCGTACTGAACCTTGAATATTAGTTTAGCACCAACGTACTCAATATCTTAAATGATATTAAACTATATAGCGTATATTCTTATTTAATATTACACATTATTATTATTTAACTGTATTATCTATCGTATATTAAATATTATAAATAAAATCAAAGTTTATTAAATATAAAAACATTTTTCTTATCGAAAAACTTGTTAATAAAGTGTATTTAACTATATAACTTTCTGGACTAAAAGTTTCAACGAACATCAAAAGTGAAATAGCGCGCACTCTTGAGTACTAACTTTGAGAATAGCTACCTCAAAGAAGGAACTATATTGAAACAGAAGTATTAACTAATATTCGATAAACAATAAAGGATTAAGAGCAAAGAAATACTTAAAAGAGATATAAGGCGCTCAATCAACCAACACCCTACTAAACCACTAAACCACTACAAATTCAACCAGAACAGCAAGCCATTCAGGCTATATTTAATCCAAAAAGTAGTAAGAAACCAGAGAAACTTGGTTAAAAACTACCCAACTGTTACCAACGGACTGCACACCCATACCATCATTGAATCTACAAAATAAAATTAGAACGAACAAGCGCCAAAAAGAATCATATTCAACCAATCATAATTATTCACCCACACAATTATTTAATTCAGAACCCAAAGTATTTCAACGTCGAAATTCTAAACAATACAATACAGTACAGTAATTGAACAGAGAAAGGCATCCAACTTCGCCAAAACAAATTCTCAATGATTAACGCCAAAACAGCCTTAATACACCAAATAATATTATTCATAATATTAGTAATTTTAGCCTCAGAACAATACCAATATCAACAGAAAAATCGAACCATAGTAC
>QKWP01002253.1:0-51112 GCA_003550325.1 Gigaspora rosea
TCATTATTTTTGCACATTCCATACTTTTTCCAAACGATAGTTGATGTTTTACCAACATATTGACATATTTGATTTTGGCCTTTAAAAACCCGCAAACTACAGTGATCTTCCAATATCTGTTGTAAAATATAATAGGTTTCTGAATTACGATATATTACTAAAAATGATGCATAGCCTGGTCCAGCAAATAGAAGATCTTCCCGTGAAGAATATCCAATACTTGAAACTACTACAGAAAACCTGTTAATTCGTAAATTTAATGGAAAAAATGAAATATCGGCTAGTAATTCTGATACAATTTCATTGTTATAAAACCCGTATACTGCTAATCCAGAATATCCTGTTTGATTTTTAAACAACTCTCGATATATAAAGTTAATGGCGGCTGAAGGTGTATCCTCTATATTACTAATTTTTTCTTCTACCGAGCATAAAAATCCTGGTTGTAAGGGGTTAGAAGGCCTATTAACAATAAATAAAATAAAGTCGTAATTATTTATTCGGGTTATTACATTCATATAAAGACGTAAAGGAAGTGTTCGTATATTATCCTCTATAATTTTTAAATTTGGAATCCACCAATCACGAGAGTATGGTCCGTAATGAAGATTTGAGCTTATTTGCCCTTTGTTTACGAGTTTTATAGTATATTTTTTATTTCTTGACATTTTTAATTAGAAAAATGTTCACCATTCCAGTAATAAGTAATTTTTAATATCAAATACCCGCCGTATATTACTATGTATTGTCGATCATTTTTTACCCTTTAATCGCGATTTTCTACTTAATTATTTTCAGATATATTTTAATTAATTCGAATATATTTGAAATATTTGATAATTTTATCGTTATTAAAAAATTAAATTATTTTAAATTTACTTGAATTACATTTGTATTTAGATTTTAAAATACTTTGAAATTGTTTTCGATTGATAAACTGTTCATGACGATTGCTTTAGAAGTTTTAGCTCTATTTTTAAATTTAATATTATTTATACAATATTTAGAACTTTTAATAAAAATTAATTCAATTAACAATACACATGCAAAATAATGCATGTTCGTGAAATTTTATATAAATGGACATTGTTTGAAAAGTATTTTGCTTATTCTAAATATAGTAATAAAAGGTTAAAAGAATAATAGTTTGATAAGGGCTAATACATTTAAGCAAGTTCCTTTATTGCGCATTGTTTTAATTTACTTCGAAGTGGTCAGGAGTTATTAAAGCTTATAATTTATTGAACCAACGATTGAATAGCTAAAAAGGTAAAAATTTTACTTAAAGCCCTTACATATCAATTACTTTAGTACTTATAAATATATTGAAAAACCCGATTACATAAAAATCTAAGAATGCTTCTATATAACATTAGAATAATGCACAATACGCATGTTCGTGAAATATTCTATAAATGGGCATTGTTTGATTTCAAGCGGATTAATTTATTTAAAAGTATTTCGCTTATCCTAAATATAGTAATAAAAGGTTATAGTTTGATAGGGGCTAATACATTTAAGGAAGTCGCTATGTTGCACATTGTTTTAACATCAAATTTATTTCGAAGTAATCAGGAGTTATTAAAAACATTAAACGAGAATAGCGAAATATTTCTAATGTATTTAATATATTAAATAACTTTAAATTATATAAAAATGGGTTGAATTTTATTTATACAAAAATAATACCATATGGTATTATTTTTGTATTATCTATAACAATACTGGTTTAACGTAAATTATAAATCATAATACTGAAAGTTACATAAGTAATATATAAAAAATTGATTACTTTAGATAAAGCGAATATATTTAAATGCATTTGTAGTTAATAAAATAATTTAAAATTTCATTAGAAAATTCCTGATCATCATCAATAGTGGTTTCAAGATCGTCAAGTAAATTAGGAGTTGGGTCAACTTCAAAAATGTTCGAAATAATGTTAGAATTATCTAATTCAAATGACATATTATTAAAACCACTAGCAAGTTCATTTGTATTAGATACATGCAAAGGATTAGCAAGAGTGCTATCAAGATTACTATTAGAATTGAATTGACTACTTTCGAAGATTTGCAAAACTTGATATCTTTAAACGATATCTTTTTGGCGGAAGATTCACTATCTGATTTATATTCATTAATATCAAAATTTTCATTTTGATTTTGTTTAATTGGTTTCGAATAATTGCGAACTTGAGCAGGCTTATTCGCAAAGAGCTGTTCATCTTCACCGGCTATAAGTACACAAAATATCTCGATGAACTTTAAAGCTATTTTAATGATTTAATTCACAAGATAGCTTCAAATTTTGTCTAGATATAAACTGTGAAAATTAAAAAGTCTTGAAGAATTTAAATAACGCAAATAAAATTATAGAGTTTTAGAAACCAAATAATGAACTGGGATATTAAACAAAAGTAGAAAAGACAGAAATTAAATTATATGACAAAATTTCGAAAGTATTCGCAACAGTTCAGAGTATTTAAAAAATGATTCAATTATCAATTAAACAAAATTAGAATAGTTTATTCTGAAAAATTCAAAATATTTCGCAAAACGTAAACATTATTTTAAATGTAACAAAATATTAAACAAAGTAGAAAGAAGAAATTAAATTATATGACAAAAATTCAAAAGTATTCGCAAGATTTTAGAGTATTTAAAAATTTAAAATAATATATTTATTTATAAGTCAAAATTAATAATATAAAAGATAAAAATATAATAATGTAATAAATAAAAAAAAAATTAAATATATAATAAAAAAAAATCGAAAAAAAATTTTTAAAAAAAAACAGTAAAAAATAAATATAAAAAAATAATTGCGAGAAAAAGCGTAAAAAAAATAAATAATAAAAACAATAAAAAAAAAATTAAACCCAAAATTCTTCTTGAGACTCTTCGTGACCAGCACCTTTTTGAGAACTTGCACCAGCAGATGAAGTTTCTTGTTGAGGATCATCGTAATGGTGTTGCGGATGAGGATCATCATCATCGTGATGAATTTCTTCGGAATCATCCGGAATTTCTTCGGACTCATCCGCAATTTCTTGAACATATGGTGGAGCAGTAGTTGTTTGTGCAGGACTTGTAGAGGAAGCATGATCACGTTTGCTTCTCTTAGTCTAAATATTATTTGTAATATTAAAAAATTTATATAATTAAAAAAATATGGTGCACAGCTTTATTAGAATATAATCTTTTTATTTTTACCATTTTGGATGGTTGCGACTTTCTTCGCTTTTTTCTGCCTTCTCTTACTTCTTCAACCTCTTCCTCGCTTGTTTCTTCGTCCGAGGCTGGAGGGAGAAACTTCTCACGTTTTTGCAACTTGCGCTTTTTTTTGAAATTTTTGATTTTCATTTAATTAAATTTTATTATTTTTAATTTTAAAATATTTCGCAAATATTTAGTTTATTTTACTTACTAAATTTTTTATAAGTCTATTTTTCACAATGTCTTCCCTCATTGTGAATTTTTCATAATGTTGGCTTAGCGTTACTTGACATACTGTAATGGCATATGCTACTTTTATGTCCGATGGTATTGTAGTAGGCCATATTTTTCCAAGGATTCTTGCTATATATGTGTCAGCTGGGTCGTCAGTTGGGTCAGAGGATATCGGAGTGAAAAGCTTTTTATAGCAAGACTTTGTTTTTTCAGAAGCTTTCCACTCCATAATTTTTGATGGAGCCACATTTGTATTTATTGAATCCAAATTGTTTTCGCCAAATACTGAAAATAATGCTTGTTTGATTTGCGTGGTCAAAGCGCTTCGTAATGATCGATACTGCTTTAATAGCTAAAAATTTAATATAATTATTATAAAGTTAAATAATTTCGAAATATTTTGAATATATCTAAATATTTAGAAATGATTATATTATGCAAAAATTAAAATTATATTTCTAAATATTTCAATATATTCGAAAACGATTATTTTTAACATATTTCGAAATAATTCGAAACGTTTCGAAATAATTCAAAACGTTTAAAAATATTTAGAAATTTAACTTAACAAAAAATTAAAAAACTTACAGGTCCGGCAATGTTCTGCTTATAATAAGTGGCACATCTTTTGTCTGAAAGGCTTTCAAAATATTCACTCTGATGCTCCGACAGATATTCTTCTGCAGCTTCCTTATATTCTTCTTCAGAAGGGTATATTGCAGTTTCAATTAATATTTTCGCCGTAGCTTTAACCGTTTGCTATTTCAAAAAGATAAAAGATAAGTATTCTTAAATATTTTAAAATAATTAAAAAAAATAATTAAAAATTTACCTGAATAAAATTGTTTTCATGAGCTAGGTTAAAGCTTTCTGACATTCTTTCTTCAACTTCCGCCAATCTTCGATCCATCTGATTAATTTTTTCAGATAGATCGTCAAGTTTATTTAAAATTTTATTTAAAGTTCCTGAAATATCTAAAAAATTAAAAAAAAAGTTAATCATAATTTTATGATTAAGTAAAAAAAAAATTTAAAAAGCATAGAATATTTAATACCTTCAGGATGTCTTGAAGTAATTTGAATAGCTGGTGACGATGGTCCACCTTCAGAGGTAACACCTTCAGAGGTAACAGAACGCTCAGTTGATGCCTCTGGATCTTTTCCTTTATCTCCTACAAGCATTCGTGAGAAAACACTTGGATTTCTTGCAAGTTTTTTGGCAATTTTCGGCATTTTTCGAAATTAAGAAATAAGTGAAAGTAGTGTATAAAATAATAAATATAATAGAAAATAATATAATAAAAAATAAGAAAATAAAAAAATAAAATACAAATTAGAAATAAAATAAATGATAAAAATAAAAAAATATAACTATATTAAAGAAAAAATTAATGTGAATAAAGCGAATAATTGTAAATAGTTTTTAGATAATAGGAATTGAGAAAATTCTATGTGATGATGAGAAAGATAGAGCGAGAGAGAGAGATAGAGAGAAAGAGAGAAATAAAGAAAGAGAGAGATATAAAGAGAGAGATAGAGAGAGGTTCGGGTTAGTTTAAATTTTTTAAAAAATAGGAAGTTTAATTCGAAAATATGCGAAATGTTTGAAAAGTTTTAAAGGTAAAAATAAATGCACGAAATAAGTGAAGTATGGATGATATTTATGAAATGGATAGAAATGACAACGAAGAGAGAGAATACAAAATATCGCCTGTATTTAAATATTTTCGATTAATATCAAAAAATTTCTAATGTAATCAAATTGCTTTCGCATATTCATTAAAAATTTTTTTTACTATTTAAAAACATAATGCATTTCTGATTTTTAATTTATATTTTTATGTAATCGAGTTTTTCAATTAACAATACACATGCTAATGTATTTAAGGGGATTATTAGATGTAAATAAAAAAGTTTTTATTTATTAAAATTTTTATACTTTCGTCTCGTCTAATTGAATTTTATTTTTAAATTGTTTAAAAGTATTTCGAAACATTGCGCAAATACTGAAATATATTAAATTTGCAAATTTTGTTAACATCATTCAAAATTTATTATTTTAACCTGCGATGATTTCAAATAAACCGGGAATGTGATCATTTGAATCTGTGTAATCATTCAAAATATATACATATATTAATTAATTATTTTCAGATATATTTTAATTAATTCGAATATATTCGAAATATTTGATAATTTTATCGTTATTAAAAAATTAAATTATTTTAAATTTACTTGAATTACATTTATATTTAGATTTTAAATACTTTTAAATTGTTTTCGATTGATAAAACTGTTCACGACGATTGCTTTAGAAGTTTTAGCTCCATTTTTAAATTTAATATTATTTATACAATATTTAGAAATTTTAATAAAAATTAATCCGCTTTGAAAACAAATGATCATTTATAGTAAACGTTAATAAATGCATTCCTGATTTTTTATTTATATTTTTATGTAATCGAGTTTTTTCAATTAACAATACACATGCAGAATAATGCATGTTCATGAAATTTTATATAAATGGACATTGTTTGAAAAGTATTTCGCTTATTCTAAATATAGTAATAAAAGGTTAAAAGAATAATAGTTTGATAAGGGCTAATACATTTAAGCAAGTTGCTTTATTGCGCATTGTTTTAATTTACTTCGAAGTGGTCAGGAGTTATTAAAGCTTATAATTTATTGGACCAACGATTGAATGGCTAAAAAGGTAAAAATTTTACTTAAATCCCTTACATATCAATTACTTTAGTACTTATAAATATATTGAAAACCCCGATTACATAAAAATCTAAGAATGCTTCTATATAACATTAGAATAATGCACAATACGCATGTTCGTGAAATATTCTATAAATGGGCATTGTTTGATTTCAAGCGGATTAATTTATTTAAAAGTATTTCGCTTATCCTAAATATAGTAATAAAAGGTTATAGTTTGATAGGGGCTAATACATTTAAGGAAGTCGCATTGTTTTAACATCAAATTTATTTCGAAGTAATCAGGAGTTATTAAAAACATTAAACGAGAATAGCGAAATATTTCTAATGTATTTAATATATTAAATAACTTTAAATTATATAAAAATGGGTTGAATTTTATTTATACAAAAATAATACCATATGGTATTATTTTTGTATTATCTATAACAATACTGGTTTAACGTAAATTATAAATCATAATACTGAAAGTTACATAAGTAATATATAAAAAATTGATTACTTTAGATAAAGCGAATATATTTAAATTCATTTGTAGTTAATAAGAAATAATTAAAGAACTTGATATATGCGAAATAATTTGAATACATTAGAACTATCTTGAAAATAAATATTACGTAATATATTTCGATATATTTCGAAATATCAAATTTTCGAAATATTACAGAAAGTAATTTCGAAATATTTCGAAATATTTCGAACCACTTTCAAAATATTTTAGGACAAGGAAACCAAGCTGGATCAGTAGATCAAATTCTGTACTACAAGATCAGATTAGATCTTTTGTATTTATTTTTTAATTTTTTTATTTTATTTTTATTTCGGCACTTTACAAGAAAAACAAAAACTTTCGAAACCTTGCGCATGCCAACTACGACTTCCGAAACGTTCAAGAACACACAACTGATTTCCCCAGCAATTTCTAAATTTTCGGGAACGCTTCTTTAGAGAAATGGGCACAAGTTTTCGCAAGTATCGCAAGTTTTTTGCAAAAGAAATTATCCAAGTAGCGATTTATCCCGATGAGAATCAGTTAAAGTCTGCTGTAGATAAATAGGTGCAGACAAATTATAAAGATCATGTAAGTTTTTGCAAGTTCTTGCAAGGTTTCGCTTTATTTATTTTTTCGTTTCGTGTTTTTTGTTTTTGTTTTTTTTGGTTTATTTTTAAAATTTTTTTTATTAATTTATTTTATTTCGGCACTTTGCGAGAACAGAACCCTTACTTTCTGGCACTTTGCAAGAAAACCAACCCAGACTTTTTTGGCACTTCGCGACTTTTTTGGCATTTTGCAAGAACCTTTCGCAATTTCTGAATTTGCAAGAACGCGAACTCTTCAGAGAAATGAAGATATTTTTATTTTACTTTATATATATATCTTATTTTTTATTTTATACGTTTTTATCTATTTTTTATTTTTTATTCTTTTTTATGTTATAGTTAATTTTATATTTATAATATTATTATTTTGATTATATTTTTTCGTTTGTCTTAATATAATTAATATTTTAATTTTGTCAAAGTTTAATCAATTCGAATTAGTTCGAATTAGTTTAGTACTATGAATATCACAGCGATTTATTCTAATATTTTATCGCATGAAAATATTTACTTTTATTAAGTTTTATGTCATAACAAAAAAAATTCCTTGCAAAATTATGTTATAATTTTCGAATTATTCTAAAATAATTTGAAATGTTTTATAAAATATGCGTTCTGAATTATTTTAAGTTTATTCGAAAACGTGCGAAATATTTTGCATAATGTTTATTTTTTAGCCCTTAAATTTTTATACTTAATATCGTCTTTTAAATAATTTAATATACTGAACTTTAAATTTACAGGTTTTTACTCTATAGAATTTTATATATATTTAATTAATGCGAACTATTTTTAAAGGTTTCTATACTGATTTAATTTTATTAGAATATATACTTATTAACTAAATAATCATTAGATTTATCAAAGCGTGGAATTATATGAACATGATCATTTGTTTCAGAAGATAGTAGGTTATCGGAAATTAAATATAGAAAGTATTGATATGATCACTTTTTTGTAGGTCTACAGTACATGATTTAGAAATTATTTAATATTATTTTGTGTTTTCGAATATTACTTAATATTTTCGCAATATTTTGAAATTTATATTTCAAAATATTTTGAAATCGAAAAATTTCGAAATTATTTTCGAAATATTTCGAAAGATATTGCATATCACAATTTCTTTCGAAATATTTCGCACATATAAATTTGCTGATGGATGATAAATAAATAGAAGAATTAAATTTACGTGAGCTTAAAAGTGAAGATGAATTAATTTAGGACGCAAATTTAAATTTTTTTACAAAAAAAAAAATTTAAGTAAAGAAGGAATTTTAAATATCGTTTATGTAAAGCAAAAAGTTAAATTTGCATGGCATAACATCGGGGTGCAAAATTTCGTTGTGTTGGGCAGATGTTTTATTTAATTAAAAATTTTTTTTCTTTAATATAACATAAAATAATAAGCATATTCGCATATAAGGCTATGTAAAGATAATTTTTTGGTTTGGATCTTGGATTTTTTTTTGGATTTATTAGGTAAACAGGGATTAAGGGTATTATCGGGGACAATTAAGAAAAAAGTTAAACAGTAAAAATGGAATATATGTCATAATAAGGATTTAAAAAAAAAAGTTTGATTTGAAAAACTAGGTTGGAGAGTTATGGAAAATGAAAATTATTTTGCGTGGCTTAATAAGAGATTGGTGGGCAAATATATAGTTTTACAACTATTTAAGGTTGATTGAAATAGATATTGATATTTATTTAGTTATAGAATAAAAATTTACAGGAGGTAATTTTTTTCAATTTTCTTTTAAAACGTGGGTGTAAAAGAAATTTTTGATAACAGTAATAGTTGATAAGGGATAGAATAAGTAGTAATAGGTAATATGGATGCATGGAAATGGTGTTATATACTTTTTTTGGGGGTGTATTTAATGAATAGGATGTGTAGTGTATTAGTGAGATAGAGGATTTAAAAAATTTAAAGGAAAGGTTAACATAAATATGATATATTAGTTTTTGAATGATAGTGATATTGATTATATGAAAAGAGACAGTATATAAAAGGTAAAAATTGAGTATAGGAGGTGTAAAAGGAAGATTATAGGGTATAAATTAGAGGTTGGAACCGGGTTTAATAATTCGGGTTTATCACGTGAATTTTGTGATATTTTAGAATTTAATCCAATTAAATTTTAATAAATTCTAAAATATCACAAAATTCACGTGATAAACCCGAATTATTAAAACCGGTTCCACCCTCTAGTATAAATTGATAAGGTAATATACGGTAAAGTTGGTTGTGGTGGGAAGAAGGTGAGTACAGAGTACAAGAACTAAGGAGGGATGAGGTAGTGAAGAATAAGGTAATTAGTAGTGATAATTTGAGATTGGAATCGAATGAATTTAGTAAATGTAGAGAGGATGCTATGGAGTTTTTTGTTAAGAAAAATATGAAAATGGTTAAGAAAAGAAAGATCAATTAGGTATAAATTGTAGGTGTGTTTGTATAAGTATGATAAGTAGAATTAGGTAATGAATGAATGTTTAGCAGAGGTGTGTGTATATGAGATTTTGCTAAATGGAAAAATTATTAAATGAAATAAAGAAGGTGGTAAAGTTCGGTATAATGTGGTAAGGAAATTTTTTTTTGTGATTAAATGTTTTAATGAGGTTGTAAAGGTTAAGAAAATTAAGATATAAGGGGGGTAGAATTATTGTAAGGTATGTAAACCTCTGGCATGTAGTAAGCATAGTCTTTTGTATTCTTCTAGAGCTGCAGTTGGAGGTTTAAGGTAATTATGGTCAAATTTTAGTATACGGAGGCTTTCCCAAGATGTTGCACGACTCATGGCAACATAGACTTGACCTTCCGCAAATACAGATTAATCAACACTAGTTGTGACATGAGGTAGTGTTAAGCCCTGGACTTTATGAGTAGTCAAGGCAAATGCATCTTGAAGGGAAATTGTTAGCGGGAAGCTAGTTTACCATCTATTTCAAAGTAAGAGGTTTCTCTTTGAACTATTACTTTATTTATAGATATGTGAGTCAGAAAAGTAACTTCTATATTATTGTTGTCAATTATTTTAGTTATAAGACCAATAGTGCCATTGCATATTCCATTTTCAAAAAGTTTATTATTTAAGAACATAACACGAGAACCTTCTTGCAAGTGTAGTGAATGAGGTAGGTTGGTCATATTTTTAAATTGGGGAAATGTGTAATTTGTATTTAAGATTTCAAAGTTTAATGTGTTTTTAGCTAAAGAGAGAATAGGTTCACTGCAAGTATGATCAAGTTAGATAATAACAGAGTAAAATGTTGATATCATGAGCAGCTTGACGTGTTGAAACAACATGAGTTGTGTTAAACAATTCATCAGAAGATATATGAGGGTTTACTTTGAATTCAATAATGGATTTGGTTAAATTTGATAATTGTCTAGTTCTAATTTCTTGTAGGATGTTATAGAATGTAATATCATTTTGTTGTCGTTAGGGGTAGTAAGAAATATAGGAAAAAACTTTTGCCAAGCAGGAGAAAGAAAAACAGGAAGTGGTCGAACTAGTGGTAGTTAAGCTAGATTACCAACAATAAGAGTTGGTATGCCTCCAAAAATAAAATTGTTATTATAAATTCTGGCAAACATATTACTAATAAAGATAAATAAATTAGTATCAATCATCGAAACTTCATCAAATATAAGAAAATCTATTTGTTTTAGTAAGTTTTCATCTTCAGAGTTTGAGAAAATTAGTGATTCATAATGATTACCACAAAAACAGATTTTTAGATTTGAATGAATTGTTTTGGCACCTATGTTTTGGGCAGCAACACTAGTAGGTGCAAGGAGAAGGTAGGTTTTTTGTTTTAATAAGAGGTATGCAATAAATTGAAGTAGAAGAAAAGTTTTACCAGTTCCTGCTGGGCCTGTTAAAAAGAAATAAGGATATTTTCCATTAGTTAATTTTCCCCAGATATTACATAACATATCATAAGCTTGGTATTGACTAGTATCAAGTAATAGAAGGGTAAGAGAGTTGGGATTAGAAAGGTGCTTTTCTAATGAAAGGAATTGTTCAAATAGTAAAGTTGATAATTTATGGTTTTTGAGATTAGAGAGAAGTGATTGTACTATAGAGGTATATGAAAATGATACATAAATTTGTTGTGTAATATGACTTTGACGTATTGATTCTATTGCTTGAGCAAAAATATTAGGAAAAAGAGATTGAAAATGATCTTTGTAAGTCATATGGTTTCCCAGTAATTCTTGTTCAGATCTAGCTGGAATTTTTATGATAAGGTGTTGAAAAAAAAGGTTCACTATTATCTATTTTGTAATTAGTAAATCTTAAAAGAATAGGAGTTTTTCTTTCAACTACTATTCTGTTTTTTTGATCTTGAGTATAGAATAGATTTGAAGAGCTGCTGGGATAAATGGATCTAAAGGTATAATTACAAAAGTAATCAGAGTATGTAATATTTCTAAAACGTTCATGATTAGGACGTGCAAAGTATTTATCTATTGTATCATCCTAGTAGGATGTTTCATTATTATTGTTTTCTTCATCACCATTATCATTTATTTCCAAGTCAAAGTGCCCACTTCGGGAAAAGCTTTTTTATTCAGAAGATAATCAGACCCCGGACACCCTATATGGAGGGACATCCGACATTTGTACATTGACAAGAGTACAACTAGCCTCACCTGCAACTTTTGGTTGTCTATTTAAGTAACCACTCGAAGGTTCTACACTAGCTATCATACCTGCAACCCAATACTGGCATTGCCTATTTAAACCCTCTGATCCCTGCCTCCTGTCAGCCCATCTTGTATCACCGGAACACTGTTCAGGATGCTAACCAGTCCCCCTTAGAACTAGTTTATCCCAGTACCATTATCATTTATATTTTGCAAAATATAAATAGGTTTAACAAATCTAAGTCTTAATTCTGAAGGGGCAGAAGGAAGGTAATATACTGAGACAAAACATCTTGTTTCTGGATATTGGAGTAAAAGAATAACTAATTCTATAGCACCTAGGTGGCGTGCCATTATATGTTTTCTGTATCTATCTGTTTCATCAATATCAAATAATTCTGAAGGCTCAGATTTAGTAACATACTTAGTTATATATTTTGCAAAGCCAGTTGAAGTAATGTATTGAAAATTAATATGGCCTCGCCATACTAATAAAGTTTCAGAATTATATGGAATTACCATAGATTCCTGAAAATAAGCTACTCCGAAAATAAGCAACACTTTAGATTTTTTTCAAAAATTTCAAAAAACGCATTGGCAGTTACTACATATAAAACTTTTTTTTACTAAGTAAACTTCAAAAGTCGATTAAGTAAAGTTGTTCAGCGCATAAAAATACACCTACTGTAAAAATTTAGTGTTATTTGGACAACATTTTATTAGTACATTTTTCAATTTTTCAAAAAATTTAATATTTCAAAAATAAGCAATACCCTCGTTTTTTCATGTAATTTTTTGCCCAAAAAAGGTTGCTTATTTTCGGGAATATATGGTACCATTTTGTCTTCTTCTTTTGTATGGCGATATATATATCGCAATGAATTTGGTGAATAATAGGTTTTATTAAATAGTGGTTGGGAAAAACCTTTTGAGCAAGGAGAATAGTTAGTACCTGGACCACTACATTGTTGATCACAATGATGTATTTGAAATACTATAACAGGACCCCGGACATCTCTCATATAGGTCATAACTGGATTTTGGCCAATTTTGCCTAATTTGCTAAAAACAACAAAATCTATTTATTTAAATAACTTTTGATCCAGTAATCAGAATTGAATGAACTTTTTTTGTTAGATGCGCCTCACTGAGAGCTTCATTTTAAAAAAAAGTTCATTCAAATTGGACCACTAGATGCCAAGATAATTGCCAAAAACTGATTTTTTGCTTTTCAAATTTCAGGGGTTTTTGCTAAAATGCGTAACATATGACCTCTGTACTACATGTCCGGGGTCCTACTATAACTAAGTTGTATAAGTCTGGCTCAATATTTGGATCAGGAATATCAGCTTAAATTATATTAAGTGAAATAAGCTCAGGAACTTTTTTAAATGTATAGGCAAAACCATGTGTATGTATTGTTCCTCAGCTTTGAAATTCATCTCGTTCAAAGAAATGTTTCCATTTACCCCATCTAGAAAGATTTGGATTTTTCAAAGTTTATTACGAATATTGGTAAGGTAGTTGCGATAAAAAGTTAAGTATGTAAAGAATGATTTGTAGAAAGAGTATTTTTGTTGTCTGTTGAGCTTAGTATATAGTGTAAATGTGACCAGGTACCTTCAGCCATTGTTGTAGTGTAAAAAATTTGAGGTAGACCATATGAATATATCATTGTATTTACTTGGTATTGTTTTTTTTAAAAAAAGAGGGCAGCAGTTTTAAGAAAAATTGGTATAGTTGTAGTTTTAGATTCATTCAATATACTACAATCTTGATAGGAACTTGTAGCAATTAAATCAGCACGATATAGGTAGTATTCACGATTAATATTTTTAGTAGCTAAAATACGATGTTGATTCTGAAAGTTTCTTTTTTTTTCTAAATTCAAGTATGACTAGTGAGGCCAATACCAATGTAATCAAAATCTAGGGTCAGGGCAAAGCATTCGTAGTTTAATATATTTTTCATAACTTTTAATTGAAGATTGAAAATTTAAGATATATTTTAAATGTTCATAGTGTCCTTGGCTATTAGGAAACAGGTCAGGAAATAATAGAGCTTCTATATCTGGATTATTAAATGAAATAGGTGTATTAATATTAATATTAGTATTAAATACTCCTGCTATCAATCGGGTATAATGAGAATCTTCATTATGAATTTCTTGAGGAAAAGTGTAATTAGGAACAACTAAGTCAGGAGGACGAGAAATGTTATGAGATATATTACTATGATGTACATTAGACTATGTAGTAGTAAAAGGAATTGAAGGGCGAGCCAGAGGTAAGGGAATGGAAACTGGTGCAGAAGGAGAAGGTTGGGATATTGTAATGTTAGACATATAAGTTTTAATGAGAGGATTTTCTTGTTTGAGTCATTCAGAAGCAGGCAATAAAGAGCTGTGAAACCAATGTGGAGGTTCACATATATTCAAATAGGCTCCAATTAATCTTGAATATAATTGTAAAGCTCTATATTATTTGTTAAACTAATGTTTCCTTCTAACTGACGATAGTTAGTATAACAATTTGAGCCAGAAGCACGACCCAGAGAGCAACCCATAAAAATGGGAGAGAGATATTTTCTATGAAGTATGGGACATCATAAATTTGAAAGGGAATAGATGAAAGAATTGGTAGGTATCGATGAGTTTTTTCAAGTTTGCATCTATTACAAACAGCTATTTGTGTATTATTTCTATTGTTTACTCGAGTATGTACAGGGATTGAGAAAGCTAGAGGCATAGTATAATTAGCAGTTTCATCATATAGTATCCATTGAACAGCTGAACTGAACATAAGCATTGAGCAATATGCACATGGAATATTTGGATTGTCAAGTAAGATTTTAGTTTGAAATTGATGGATAAAATGTTTAAGAGCGGGAGTTAAGTGTTGATAAGAAGAGAGAAGTGGCTGTTCAAAAGCAAGTTCAGGAGTGTGATTAGTGGAGGATGAGTGAGAATTAGATAAGTTCTGGTTTATTTCATGTCTTTGAATATAAGGAGTGAAAAGAGGGTCTATAGGAGTAGTGTTGTGACTTTTATTTGATTGCTGCTGCAATTCAGCAAAAGAGGTAAGAGTAAAAGTCTGAATATTATTGTTTGGCATAGTTTATTTAATATGATTTTTAATATTGTGAGTGTAGTTTTATTTATTTTTTAAGATATGACAAATTTAATGTTTAACTCAGTGCTGCATGATACACAGTTTTATTGGGGTTTATATACTTTCTATTTGGTATGGTTTATCTAGTTTATAATAGGAATTTATGTATACTATGCATTTATAGAATATTCATGTGATTATTAAAGTATGTAATTTATATGTTTAAGAGAGTAAATTTTTTTGATGCTTTTATTATACGGGTATTAAAGAGGATGATAATTCTAGATAGAAATGAGTTTAATTACAAGAAAAAATTTATAAGTAAGTGGTATCTAATAATCTTATTATTATTGTATTAATTTTAATAAATATTTGTTATAAGAGAAAGAGTGGCTGTGCATAGAGATGCTTAAATCAAAAACGGAAGGTTATAGAGATATTATAGATAATGGTATTAAAGAGGATGATAATTCTAGATAGAAATGAGTTTAATCACAAGAAAAAATTTATAAATGGTATCTAATAATCTTATTATTATTGTATTAATTTTAATAAATATATGTTATAAGAGAAAGAGTGGCTGTGCATAGAGATGCTTAAATCAAAAATGGAAGATTATAGAGATATTTATAGATAAATTTTAATTTGCTTAATTAAAGGAAATTATCATCTGGAATATAATATTTCCATTGTAGTGTGGAGAATATTTTTGGAATAAGATATGTAATCCGTATATATAATACTACTACGTTTTTTGTTAACTGCGTTACAGAAGATGAGAGATGAAATTAAAAATATAGATGATAGTAGGTGTAATTATAAGATGTTATTTAGTAGCAAATGATATTATAAATTATTAAATATAATACAGTACACAAAGAAGTTGGACAGAAAAGTTCAAAAAATAGATAGTATTAGATATATTTTTGAAATATAAGGTTTTTTATGTAGCACGTCAAATGTGATTCATCAACAATCTAAATAATACTTAACAATTATGGCATTACTTTAATTAAGTAAGTATTTTTGAGAGTGAAAGCATTAAAGATGGGCTACGCGCATTAATACATGCATGCATGCGTGCATGCACCTATTCTAAGCAATTTTATACTTCTATAGCTATACAAAATTAGTTAAAATACAAATACTACAAATCTCTGTAACGTTTGATTTAATGGGTTTTTTCAGAATTACATAACTTTAATACGTTAAGGGTGAGTGGAGAGGTTTAATATTAGGTGTAAAAATATCAGTTCTAAAAAACTAACAATTTATAAAATAAAGTAGTACGGTATGCATTTTAAAATAGGTATGGGCCGGTGCAAAAAGATTTGTACCTCAAACAGCTCTGATTAAAATATTTTTTGTACAAATTAATTTTTAATTTTTTTAATTTAATATACTTATTAGGTTACTGGATTGATAAAAATAAAATTTTTTGATTATTTTATTGATAAAATAAAAAAATTTATTAATAGTAACTTTTTTTTTTTTTTTTACTATATAATTTACTATAGTAATTTATATATACGTGTATATAGTAAAAAAAATCAAATTACCTCACTTTAAAGCTTAATTTCTTTACAACCAGTGATCCAATTTTGCTCAAATTTTAACCATATCTTTATCATATGCACATTAATGCACTTGCGAAGTATCAGCTCATAGAACTGCATATTGGTTGTTAAAATATTTTTTTTAAAAAAAATTTTTGGTTTTTTTTCAAATACAGTAAATTGTACATGCTTAATTATTAAAATAAAACAATGTTAAAACAATAAAAATATTATAATAAGTTAGATTAAAACCTATTTTATTTGATACTAAAAAATTTTTAATAATTAATCAAGAAAAAAAAATTTTTCCTTAGTGTCAAAATTATGAAATTTTTTGAGGTACAAATCTTTTTGCACCGGCCCATATTTTACAATGATTTTTTTTTTATAACCTTTTGGCAATACTGCCATGGGATGCCATTGGCATTTTTTCTTTTATTTATTTAAAATGATCTATCTCATTTATGTTACAAAGCTTAGTATGTCTATTTATCTTATTTACATGTGTGATTAGGGATATAGTGATAAAATGTAATTTTTTTTTTATATTATTATTATTATGCTATTTATTCTATCCTTAATTATTATACTTTTATGTAACAGGATATACTCCGGCCCCCCGTTGTTCCCTTTTGTAACACCTTTA
Source organism: Gigaspora rosea (assembly GCA_003550325.1). NCBI lineage: Eukaryota > Fungi > Glomeromycota > Glomeromycetes > Diversisporales > Gigasporaceae > Gigaspora > Gigaspora rosea. The sequence goes on from QKWP01002253.1 coordinate 17,247, forward strand.
GAGCTCTTTGTAGCTAATTCTGTGTACAAAGTTGAATCACGGGTTCTGGGATCGGTGCGTTTAAAATGATTTGATTCACTATAATGTTCTATTTTAATTTTATATTTAATGATAATACAGTAATTAGAGCTATTAATCGCTCTGTCTTGTCTGTTCTGGTTAAAAAATTGCCCACCTTTTAAATAAGCAGACCGGACTGCGTCCAGGACCAAATAGGAGGAATAGAGCTACACCAGACAGACTGATGATCAATACAATACTTTTTTTGCTATACCGACGAAATTAAGCTTATTAGTATAAAGAATTTCAATACTCTTACAATAAGCTTTTCAAATTTATAATATTTGCTTATATAATATAAGAGTGCAATAATTAATATGTTTGATAATTTTAGCCATACTTAAATTATGGAAATATAGAATATTGATATAGCAAATAACATCATTTAATTAACTTCGTAAGTATGAACATTATAGTTAAAATCAGTTAAAAAGATATTTTATCACTTTTAACTATTTAACATTCGATAAATTGACTGAATAATATAATCATAATTGGGTACGCTAAATGTTCAATCTTGTACTGATTCAAGACAAAATTGTCTTAATATATGAAAATATTAATGTAAATTAACAAACGATTAGATGTTACTTGTATAGAAAACAAATTAATTAATATAATTTTGTTAGCATTTACACATCTGTCAAATACTTAAAAATTTATAAACCTACACGTTTAATAAAACAAAATATAAAAGATAAAGTATGTTACTACAGTAGTATCGGGTTATTTCCAAGCTAAGATAAAAAAATTTTATTTGGTAAAATGTTATAGTATTATACGTATTCTATAAACACAATAAAATTATATATGTATATAAAAAAACATAGTAGTAGGAAAAAAAATTTATAAAATTAAAATTTTAAAATAGTATACAAATTTTTTTTAAAAAAAAAATGTATATTATTTTTTGAAGAAGGGGAACGCTTTTGACGTTTTTTTGGGGTTCAGGTTTAGTTTGATGTAAAGAGGCGACTGTATATTGTAAAGTTTTCCTAAGTCAGCTCAAATTTTCTTTAGTTACACAAAAATAATTAATTCTGATTGGTTGAATCTATGTTGTTTATAATCGTGATTGTTGATTACCTGATTTCATATGATCACAATGTGATCACTATTAAAAATGATCTACGTTCACCCTACCCTTAAAGTGAGAAGTATAAATCAGTTAGTAAAATTTAGAGAATCATAGCATTTTGTATAATTTTATTAATAAAATTATACAAATTTCTATAATTCTCTAAATTTTACTAATTGATCATACTTCTTGCACTAAGTAAACTTGTTAAGCACCAAAAAATACATCAAATCAGAATATTTTATTTTACTTTTCTTAAAATTTGAAGAAAAGATGCTTAATTTTGAAAATTTTTATCAAAAATTCAAAATTAAGTATCTTTAACACAAATTTTAAGGAAAATAAAATAAAATATACCGAAATGATGTATTTTTTTGGTGCTAAACAAGTTTACTTAAATCAAGAAGTTATGATCAATTAGTAAAATTTAGAAAATCATAGAAATTTGTATAATTTTATTAATAAAATTATACAAATTTATATGATTCTATAAATTTTACTAATTGATTATAACTTTTTGCTTTAAGTAAACTTGTTTAGAACCAAAAAATACATCACTTTAGTATATTTTATTTTACTTTTCTTAAAATTTAAAGAAAAGATGCTTAATTTGAATTTTTGATAAAAATTTCTAAAATTAAACATTTTTTTCAAATTTTAAGAAAAGTAAAAAAAAATATGCCAATTTGATGTATTTTTTGGTGCTTAACAAGTTTACTTAGTGCAAGAAGTTATGATCAATTAGTAAAATTTAGAGAAACATGGAAATTTGTATAATTTTATTAATAAAATTATACAAATTTCTATGTTTCTCTAAATTTTACTAATTAAACATAACTTCTTGCACTAAGTAAACTTGTTAAGCACCAAAAAATACATCACATTGACATATTTGAAATCTTTTAATATTTTAATATTTTACTAGGATAACCCCTGTTATGTTATTAAACAAAAATATTCATCTCGCAATTTTACTAAGGTACCCCTATTGTGTTACTAAACAAAAATACTCCTCTTCTAAATTTAATTTTAACTTTAATTAATAATCCGCGAGTTAATCAGAGAAAATGATCTATATTTACTAAGTAATTATGCCGCAAATTAATTAATGAAAATCCCGATTTGTAAATGTGAAGTTTTTTTATATTACGTATTATACATATGCACTGCATACATAAGGGTACCGCTCGCTATACCTACTTTAATTCGAAACTGCTACATAAATTGCCTATTCAGTATTTTAACTTATTTTTTATTTTATTTTATTTTTATTTATTAATGTCAAGTACAGAAATAGAATAGTAAGTTACAATTATATCAGGGTGATATATAAAGAAATACTATATTTAAAATTTCTAACTAATCATCTAATGATCTATGCAATAGGGCAAGCCTATCACTTGCAGTCAGGGCTAACCATTAAACTGCTACAGAAAGAAGATGTGACATTTCATATCATACTTTTCTATTTTAAACTAAAGGTTAAATTTTTAGTTTAAGAAGGCTAGAGGAAACCAAATTTTAACTTATTAATTTAAAAACTACTAACTAATAAAGCACCAACCCGCCTAGTCCAGTCCAACTTAACCTATCCACGTATCCACTAATATAGAAATACTTACTATTTTAGAAATACCATTAGTTTAGAGACACCCGCTAGTTTAGAGACACCCTTAGTTAAAATAAAGATTATTTTTCTAGTACTTACACATTACCAAATCATTAATTACGCAGATCAGTATGGTACGGGTAAATGAGTTATAGCTAATTATATAGTGTGTACTGTATTGACCTACTTATTCATACTATTCTGATCTGCTATAACTTAAAAAACAAACCAAAGAATGCATTTGAATTAAGCTATTAAAGGAATTTGCATTTTATTATAGGAAAATATGATAAAGTATTCAGAGATTTAAGTAGATTGTAATGGTATTGGGATATCGAGGAGAAATTATTATATGACAAAAGGTATAATGAATCAAGCGCTGTTTTGTAGAGATTATTGAAATTAAACTGAGACCCAAAATTAGTTTATAGATTGTAAGTATAACATATACTTATAAATTTTGGTGATTAAGTTTAAAACTAGAATAATAACTACACATGTTGCTAATATTTTTTTTTTTACAGTTAATTACAATCACAAGCACGATAATTCCAAGCTACATACTATATTTAGAGATGGTAAAAAAAACATTTATCACTGATTTAAAACATGCAATATTTATGGTTTAGTTACGCAGAGTCTATATTTAACTCGAATTATAATTATTATATGTTTTAAACTGGCAAAAATTTTTTTTTATCATCCCTAGTTGTATCACTACAATAATGGGTATGTTCTATTAGAATTTTTTTATAGTAATTAACGTGTCAGATATATTATACGTACAAGTCGAAGAAATAGGCATAGTTTTACCTCTGAAATTGTAATAAGTAAACACATCTTGATGTAGTTACAAGATTTTGGTGATTATAGTCATATCGGTTTAGAGTTAGAGTAAAGGATAAGCATAGGTATTAGCGGCATTATTGGGATAGGGTAAAAACATATATTAGGATATAAGGGTAGATATTAGTAGAGATGTGCATCTTGTGTAAAATGCTAATATAATTCATTCTATTGATTCTCGCGCAAGATAATATTAATTTACTATGACATTAGCATTTTATGCAAGATGCACATCTCTAGACATTAGCGATATGATTATTTTTATTTTAATGTAAATTTTATTATGATATTATAAGTAAAATAATTAAAATATATAACAAATTTTATTGATTAATTTTGGGACTAATGTTTAACTAAATTATCTGAGCTAGTAGTTAGAATTACACATTCTTTTATTAAAAAAAATTGCCGTATTATTAAAAAAATTACAATAAAAATATATTTATATTAAAAAAAAAAACTCCTCAAAGATCCTTATGTTCATTCTTTTCAACTCCAATTTCTCTATCACCACAAGTGTAGTTTTGATAATAGACAAATGCTCCTCGGATTATGAATGCTTAATATTCATCCTTTCAACTCCAATTTTTTTGTCATCAATATTAATGTTCCACTGGCGTCACCCACTTCTGTTGATTTTTAATAACAGACGAATTAGAGTATCTAACATAGTGGCATGTCTAAAACCAATTTGGTATACTACTGGTATAGTATAAGAAATATATCTATAATAATATTGTGGTATGCCAAAGCATGCCATAGCACGAATTTTAGCAAAAGACATACCTTGTAGCATGTCAAATTTTTTTTGCCACACCAGATACCCTAAAACGAATGCATTATGTTCAGCCTTCTCAACTCCAATTTTATAAAAATAACGATTTTACCCAGATTAGATGTTTAATTAGCATTTCTCATCTCTACAGATTTTTGAAAATGAGTGAATGCCTCATATTCGTCCTTTTCAACTCCAATTCCTGCATGTCATGATCAAAATATTCTTGTAAAGTACATCTAATAATCCTAATTCAAAACTATTGCCACTTACTATTCAAATCTAGCATAGTGTTCTTACAAAGTGCATTTATCAATACTTTTCAAGATTATTAACTCATAGTGCATTTGCTGTGCTTTTTTACTTCTGATCCAAGATTTTTGTAGCTATGGTTTGAAGAAGCCAGTATATTGTTTTTATTAATTCTTCTAAAAATCCAAGCATGCGAAACAGCGATGACTATAAAAAAAAAAAACAAAGCTTAATATAAAATAGCATCACAATAAAAAATTTAGCATACTCTAAAATCCATACTTGTGCAATGCAACACAGGTACCGTAAATTACTGCATATAAGACCTGGGTCTCTTACTTTTCTCTAATTTTAAAACAATATAGTAGACCTGGATCTACTACACAGTTGAGCACATGTACTATCATGAGAAAATTTGAAAGGCATACTTAGAGATTTTGAAATTCATACTACTAGTAGGTAATAATATTTGAGATTTACTTGGTAATTTACGGTGGTAATGCTTTACAAATCCAGTTTGGTGTTATTTTTAAGCGTAATATATCTTTGAAAGTCTAGAAAATAAAAATATATATATAAATTTGTTACAAAATAAGTTAAAAAATAGAGCATTATTAAATACCTTAGTTTAACTATAGATCTAATTAGTATAGGGCTTTACATAGTAAATGCCGTGTGCTTACAAAGTAAACTTTGTTAAAAAATAAAATTCAAATTTAATAATTTCATAATTAAAAACTTAAGGTTTCGCTTCATTGTTTGAGTTACTTTAATATTATATTTAATTAATAATTTTGTGACTTTACTTATAACTTGAAAATTTCAATTCAGGTCTTATTCATATATGATCTGCATCATATTCTAATATGGAAATTCTCCGATTGACTGGCAGATCATCAATTAACTTTAATTTTAATTTTAATTAATTTTTAACTTTAATTTTTTTATACTATTAGAACTACTAAAAAATACTAAATTTATAGAAGTGCACTGAGTGCACCAGTGTACTATTTAAATTTTGGCCAATTCTATTTTGACCCAGGTTAAAGTGATCCCCTCTTAGATTTAGGGTTAGTGTGAGCCACTTGTGAGCCAGAATTATATTAATAATAACTATAATTATGTTCATGCCAGCTAGAGGATTGTTAATATAAAAACACAGCTATAATTAACATAATTTTGGCTCACACTAACCCTAAATTCTAAGAGGGGGTCACTTTAACCTGAGTCAAAATAGAATTTCCCTTAAATTTTTTCTATTTTATTTTACTTTTTTTAAAATTTGAAGAAAAGATGCTTAATTTTGAATATTTTTATCAAAAATCCAAAATTAAGCATCTTTAACACAAATTTTAAGGAAAATAAAATAAAATATACCGAAATGATGTATGTTTTGGTACTAAACAAGTTTACTTAGATTAAGAAGTTATGATCAATTAGTAAAATTTAAAGAATCATTAATAAAATTATACAAATTTATATGATTCTCTAAATTTTACCAATTAATCATAACTTTTTAATCTAAGTAAACTTGTTTAGCACCAAAACATGCATAATTTCGGTATATTTTATTTTATTTTTCTTAAAATTTGTGTTAAAGATGCTTAATTTTGGATTTTTGATAAAAATATTCAAAATTAAGCATCTTTTCTTCAACGTTTAAGAAAGTAAAATATGCCGATTTGATGTATTTTTGGTGCTTAACAAGTTTACTTAGTGCAAAAAGTTATAATCAATTAGTAAAATTTAGAGAATAATAAAAATTTGTATAATTTTATTAATAAAATTATACAAATTTCTATAATTTTTTAAATTTTACTAATTGATTCTAACTTTGTGATTTAGGCAAACATGTGCATATATTATGAACTTGGACATGTTCATGAACCTTGAACTGAACCTGAACTGAACTTTTTTTAAGTTCAGGTTCAGGTTCATGTTCAATAATCTTAAGTTCAGATTCAGTTCAGTATTGAACTTTTAGAGCAGGTTTAGGTTCAGGTTCATTGAACCTGAACCTGAACTTCTATTGAACTGAACTGAACTTCAGAACCCTAATTACAACTGATATACCTTAAAAAAAATAGAAAGTTTTATGAGTCATTAATCATGCTACTTGACTTTTACAATTTGCCTTTAACTATAAATATAAGAATATAAAAAAAGCATTAAAAATCACCGGGTTTACTAAAATGTACCTATGGTGTTAAACACCATGTTATACAAAACTATTAGAATAGCCAATCAAAATTTAAGATCAGGTGTAACATAAAATTTTGTTTTTTTGTTTATTTTTTAAAAAAACATTCATAACTTAAAATTTTGCTTATGAAACCATCTTTGGGGCTCTAATAAAAAAATTTCTTGATAAATTTTGGTATAAACGATGCCCCACCCCATGCCCCATCCCAGGTCTCACCCTAACCCTAAGGTAATAAAAATTTATTTTTTGTTTTATAAAAGTTTATTTTTTTTGTTTTTGTTACACGAATTTGCAAATCTAATTTACCTATGGTGTTCAACACCATAGGTGCATTTTATAATTACCGAAAAATCACCTCTTTATAAATTTATCTGAATAATCCTTTAATCTATATATTAATTTAAGTGTGACATTACTTCTTTTCATTGTTATTTTCATTTAAATTTACCATTGAAAATCTACCCTTTCTTTGCTTTTCATATTTGTCATTTACTATGCTACAACAAATTCAATTAAAATTGTATTTATTCCATTTATTCCTTAAACCATCCAGCGGGCAAATTTGCCTACTAAAATCTTATTTTTTTGATTTTTAAGCAATTATGCCAGAATTTCCTAAGCAACTCTACCCCCTTTTATAAGCTAGAATTAAAGTATACCATTTTGCAGATCAACTTGCGATTTTATATCATGTGGTAGTAGTATATTACAAGGAATATGCGTGCTAGTAGTATGGTGATTATCTTTTAATCACTATTAATTTACTATTAAAAAAATCGAAAAAAATATTGAAAAAAAATTATTATGAATAAGTCCCCACATTTCATACGATGATATTTCATCAATGTCTGTAATATTCATAGCTGAATTATCAGAGCGATTGAGAAGCTTTGACCCAATAAACATTCCTTATCAAAAATTGTGAAATTTTGCTTGCGATCTTCGCTTGTGTAACATAGCATGAGCAATGACGTACTATTGTATTGTCACATGCATTGTATTCCCGGGAGTTACTCAGTCAATTTCGGTTAGTCTTTCAACAAAAAAATTGCCATAAATTTACTTTTCTTCCAATTATTTTAGCGGGCAAATTTGCCCGCTTAACTCGGACGGTTTAAGGAATAAAGACTTGTGAGAGTTATGTCACGTGAACCATTATTATACATACTGATACTGTTATTGTAATACCTAACAAAACCCATTTTTCATAGTCGGTTACATATACAGTTAAATCAAAAATAATTAAAGGAAAGTACATAATGCAGTACAACATTTGCATTACGGCAAAAAATATGGCGTAAATTAAAAACTTCAATGTTTTCTTTAAAAAAAAACTTCAATTATTTCTTTAAAAAAAAAAATTCCTTAAAAAAAAAACTTTTTCTTTAAAAAAGCTTTGATTGTTTCTTAAAAAAAACGGTTAAATAAAAAGCTTCACTTATTTCTCATGATATCGTGATTTGTTATTCTTTGCGCTGATTGAAATTTGAAAAGCGATTACGCAATTGATTTTGCTGGCGACATTAGGTGCATTGGTTATCGGGCTTTCAATTATATTTTACAGCTGATTTGAAAATTAGTGGGACACTTGAATTTTGAAACCTTTCGGTTTCGTCTTATGAATCATCTAACTCTTCGCCATTATCGGACCGAAGTTCCGAAGACTGTGACATGGTTTCCGAAGAGTTAGATGATTCATAAGACGAAACCGAAAGGTTTCAAAAAGAAAATTTTTCAAGTGTCCCACTAATTTTCAAATCAGCTGTAATACAAATAATATGGTAAACGCAAGTACAATAGAAAAATTAGCAAAGAACTTGACATCAATAATAACGCAAACTTCAAATTTGAAACTAATAATAGGAATATGACAGATCTCAAAAAACAATTAGAAAAATTAAATAACATTCGTAAAAGACTCGAAGAATATAAAAGAAAAGTAGAAGAATATCAGGCGGAAGTGGATAAACAAATTTCGGAAAGAAAGGAACGAGAAAGTACGCAATGGGGTTGGGGTCAAGCAGTGAATTTAGTGCCAATAGTTTCTCATGCTTATGACTTGGCTACTAGTAAAACTAATGAAGGAATAGAAGAAAGAGAGTTAACAATTCGTCAAAATCTCTTAAAAGCAGCCGAAGAAAAATATGAGGAACTTCAACAAGAACTTCAAGACCAAATTCAAGCATTAAAAGCAAATATAGAAATCCTGCCTAAATAAAAAAGGGGAGCCACGGAGGCAATATTAATCTATTTGATTTATTAGCGATTGTGTTGGTGCAAAATATAATTGAGACAGGTTTTTCCTTGACGGCACTCATAATGTAAAAATATCAAAAATTATTTTATATATCATTAGCAAAAAATATGATTTGTGCTGTAATTCTGCAATTATAATGTAATCATCACGATCAACTTTGATTTTCTTGATTTATCTAATAATCTTATTCTATAGCCAACATTTCTTAAACCTCTTTTTTTCACAAATAGGTAGTTCACTAATTTTATTTTTTCTAATGCACGGTTAGCAGGATTTTAAGTTATGAGATCCATTTATTTTACAAATAATCGTTTCATAGACATATTAGTTCATATACATATAAGCTAATTTTACAGATAATTAATTCACCGAAAGCTCGCGTTAAACATATTAGTAAAATGAATTGTCTGCAAAGTAATTCTTTTGTAAAATTACTTATTGGTAAATTGATGTTTATGAACTAAGATGTTTATGAAGTGAGAGTACCGCAGTTATGTACATACTAAAATTTAATATTAGGATCAAAGACAGTTAATTAGCAGACGACTTAAATTAGCACCTAACTAGATGTGTGATACTAATTCAATTTGAAAAAGTACCGTATTTTCGCGTAATAACGCTCATGAGCGTTATTTAGAAAATTGTGATTCCTAAAAATAACACATATGGTTACAAAATATCGCTCATGCGCGTCCCAAAATAACGTGCACCCCATAGTAAGAAGAGCTTATTCATAATAAAAAAAAAATGCTCCGGAACAAAGTTGATAATAAGAAATTTATTTTCAAACTTTAATTAAAGTTCTTCAGATAGTCTCGATCTAAGAACAACTTTTATTGAAGCTCGAAAAGTAAGATTACTATTGAATCAAAATCCCGAAAAGTTTGATTGTGGGACACGTGATGAATTTTGTCAATAAAAGTGTAGCGTTTTCGATAATATAATTATTTTCGGCGATACAAAACATATAATATATCGGCAGAAAATTATCGAAAAATAATTATCGAAATTTGAATATCACAAAAATTCATCACGTGTCCCACTGATTTTCAAATCAGCTGTAAGTTAGTGTTAGCTCACATGTCGTTATTGGTGTCGTGTCATGTTGTTGTAGTTTCTTGGTAAGTAGTTTGTTTTTTTTTTTTGATTTTATTAATACGATTTTTTTTCACAGGTTTTGGATTCTTTTATCGGTTCAGAAGCGGATTCATTCATGTCATGCCATCATTGGTGTCAAAGAACTTGTTCCTAATTTGATTTCAAAAAAAATTAGCATTACATACATAATACTGCGGAATACAAATTATAAACTCACCTGGTTTATTTAAGTGGCAAGTTGTTCTTCTTTGTGTATTATGAATGCACTGATTTATCTTTGGATCAATATTTTTTAAAGAGATCTCATTTATAATTTTTGTAACTTCATATAAAACATTATCTTTATTTTCAAGATTATTTCTCAAATTTTTTGTAACTTCAAATAAAACATTATTTTCAAGATTATTTCTCAAATTTTTTGTAACTTCAAATAAAACATTATTTTCAAAATTATTTCTCATTAAAAAAAAAAAAAAAAAAAAAAAAAAAAAAAAAAAAAAAAAAAAAAAAAAAAAAAAAAAAAAAAATTATTTCTCAAATTTTTTGTAACTTCAGATAAAACATTTTCAAATTATTTCTCAAATTTTCAGCTCTAATTTTTAAACGTCTTTTTGGATTATCAATCCAACTTGCTGCAAATTCTTTACATATATAACTTATGTGGCAAAAAAAAAATAAAAAAAATTTCTGATTGGTACGTTTTTGATAGCATAACTGACGTACGCGTAGAAATTAGTTGCGGTGCGACTGTGCCGAAAGTATTTAGGCACCGATTTTTCGGTAGAAAAAAAGCCGCAATCCGAAACAAAAGCCACAAAAGCCGAAATCTAAAATAAGTGTTATTATAAATTTCAATACACCAATACCGATAGTTACAGTACAGTAATATTAGTGTAGTTATGTAATTTATACGTGATAATTATACTATCGCTATAATACGTATATTTGAACTCATAAATAATGCACAAATTTTCGGCTTTATTGGAGTATTAGGTTAAAAATATCCAGTTTACGAAACCTTAGAATATTGTCATCAAGGCATTAAAGGAGTATTTTATCAAGATCAGATAATGCGTACCATATTTTTAATTACATTATAATTCATTCTTAATATCACCTTTATCATGAATGTACAAAAATTTACCTGTTTCAGCAGTAGCAGTCCAGCTATATATTGAATATTTTTGCACAGTGATCTACTAGATAATTATCTGTGACAGACAGAGAATAGCCGCTATGTCCTTGGGCAGCACATCGAATAGTTTTGTTATTTATCTTGGCTAATTTAACAATATCTATAAAGTCTTCAAGTGTTGATGGTTCAAAAATGGCATTTGGAAAAATACGAATTGCAATACGATCACGAGATCTTTATTAATGCTAATCACAGACGTATAAACCATCGAAATTAACAGAGTATATATAGATTTAGTATGGTACTATGATTAATTTTTCATTAGAGGGATCCAATGATATGTGAACAACTAAGAACGCTGATGAAATAAAATTAGTGCCAAAATTTTATCGCTATAAGAATTGATGTTGAATTGGCGAAGTTATTTTATTTTATCTTATTCTTAAACGTATCAGAAATCACTAAACAAAGAGCTTTATTCATGCAATTTGTTTTTATCTAAAAGATTATAAGAATAATAAAATTACTAATAACATAGTGCACGGTTTTTATTGTTAGACAATGCAACTAAATATGAAGAAATACTGTGCTATACGTTAATGAAAAACATAATCTACAATATTATAAGTGGTATACAATGCAATGCAAAATAAAAATAAGTACAGTATAAGCGCGAAATAACGCGTAGGGGCGTTATTTCGAATTTTGGCCTGAATTAAGCTTAATTTAGGTCGAAGTTCGAAATTACACCCCTGCGCGTTATTTCGCGCCTATACGGGTAATGCAATTTATAACGCTCATGAACGTTATTTCGAAAATCGTATCATTCATAAATAAGATGTATGACTTCGAAATGACGCCCATGCGCGTCTCGAAATAACGCGTATGTTTGGATCAATGTAAAGTAACCAATTACATAAATGTTTCATATGTCAGACGACCGGTTTTTTAGTTCAAAATAACGCGCATGCGCGTACTCAAAATAACGCGCATGTACTCAAATAACGCGCAGGTGAGCGTTATTACGCGAAAATACGGTACATAGAATTATATGCTTAAAAATATTGTACTTAACAGAAATAATATATAAAATATAATAACATTTAGGTTAAATATTTAATTTCCATTTCAGCTTTAGGACCCCAAGGTCATCAATATAGATTTCGAATCTACATTGGTTGATACAAACCTAAAAATATTCTGTCCATTTAGTGTGGCACGAATTGACACATGTGGAGCTAGTCAGGTATTAATGTGGATTAGTTATTATAAATTTTTGATGATTTTTAATGTAGATTTAAGTCGGATTTCAGGGCCACAATTCTTAGTTATAATTACGTATTGCTTGTTATTACATGGTTACCCGTAAAAAACCTTGATATATTCATTAAAACTTTTAAACTAGTACCTACGGATTTTTTTATATTTTAATGCATGAACAACAGCCATCACGGCGCATTTGTAAAATATCTTAAAATTTGACTGCCGATAGTGGGTCAATTTAATTTAACTACTTATTTCCTGTGGGGAAATTATAACAGAGTTTACCGATGATCATATCACATGGATGGCCCGAAGGGCCATCCACGTACTATTATCATCGGTAAACTCTGTTATAATTTCCACTCCCCCAGGAAATAAATAATACATATCAATATGAGTTAGAGTTATTATGACATATTAATATTTTGTTCCAAAATAAAGTATTTGTTCGCTGAATTTATTGACAATCAATTCAAACTAGTCTTTCAAATTTTTTTTCACCCAGATCTATAGCAACATAATGTCAAACCCATCCTCCTACTATTTTCATTAATTCCACAAATGTGCGTAATAGCACATGTCTTAGTTAATTCTTTAGGTTTATAAAAAAATTGTACAGATTGATCAGAGACAGAAAATCTGAAAGTAGTTATTCTAAGTTATGTAATGGAACAATAAATTTCTTAAATTCAGGATCCTGTTCCAAGATTTCAAATTTTTCAGTTTGTAAGCTAAAGCAAATTTCTATTCCATCATCTGTACCAGATATCACATAAAATCCATCAGACGCAAATTCCAGCATAACTCTTTGTTTTATTGGAGTTCCATCGCCAAAATTTATTAAATTATGCTTTTGAAATTTTGACCAATTAGTTATTCCAAAATCTTTGCCATTAAATAAAAGACTTTGCGAGACCAATGATTTATCTGGTTGTTGTTCAATCCAATCAATTATAGATCGAATGCGACTATCATTCATATCTGTAACGGCCTTTCGAATTTGAAGTGCTACTGAAGATGGTGAACCGTTAATCAGTTGAGAGACAAGCATTTTTGGACATATTTGACTAAACATAAAATAAAAGTAATCAATATTAAAGTTAGTTTTAAGACTAAGAATATAAATAAATAATAAATAAATAATGAATGAATGAATGAATCAAATCTATTTACAAAACAACATTTCCCCAATAATTTTTGGGAATAGGTGGATTTAATCTATCACGTCCATTAAGAGCAATGCTACAGAATACTTCAGTATTTAAATCAATATTTCGAGCTCTAGTTGCTGTCCTCCAAAAGTGAGCTACAAGTGCATCATTTGTTGAAATCCAACTCCCATTAGGAATACCAACAGAATAATAATCACGTAACCTCTTAAGACCATCATGACTAACGCGAAAAATTTTGGTAGTTACAAGAGACATTCGTGTTCGTGCGTTTGAAAAATCACTATCAGTCGGTTTCTTTACAAAATATTCGTGGGGAATATATGTTGAAGGGTTACCACTTGCTTTTAACAAACTTCGATCATGGATAGGTGGGTCAATCGGTTCTAAACGAGTTCTTCGTCCCCAATTATCAATAAAATTAAAAAGACCAAAACCATCTATAATATGATGATGTTTAGCAAAACCAAGGGCTACGGATCCATCAGCAAAAGTAGTATATTGTATTATAAATAGAATTGGATCAATTTTATTAGGTATTATAGTTGGTGGCAATAATCCATGAGGAATAACCGCACGTTCCCAATTCTTTTCTTCAAGTTGATTGATTGTAATGTCAGAACATTCAGCAATGATAAATTGAATACCACGATCATTACAGTCGATGATATATCTACCATCAGGTGAATTTTTAAGTGTACCAGCTAGAGGATAGTAGTCGTTTAACACATATTCAAGTGATGTTAAAAGATTTTGAATGTTCATAAAATTATCTTTTTTCAAAACATTTTTAAAAAAATAAATGAACCCGCTATAAACCGGTGACAAGATAATATCACAATTAGAAAGCGGAATTTGAGCATGTTTCGTTTGTCTTGCTGGCTTAACGTAAAGGGTCTCCTTAATTATGACAGACATATTGAGATGGTAGACAAAAATCAAACTTTCAAGGTATGTACGGTGCAAGAAATCTAAACCGACAATTTACACCTTATAGAAACAAAATATAGGTGTTTCTTGGGGATGGAAATGTTTTAAAACGTAATGTTAAAAATCATGATTGTTTGATTTGATTTAAAAATGATTTAAAGGATTAATTTAATACTGTAATACATTCTGACGTAATTATGATACGCAACAATGGATAGTATATATTTATCTATTTATTATTAACTAATTTCGTCAAAAACATAATTTTTATATCGTTATGTCTTTTTAAAATACAGTTATTGTTCATGTGAAATGATCATGTAAAAATTTTTTGCCTTTATATTTTTGTCATAAAATGACATCATTTATGCAAAATGTCACGACAAAAAATTTCACATGCTAATATAATATGAACAATAACATCGATATTGGACATACGAAAATAACGGAATTTTTTTATCGGAGTTAATGTCACTCATGTGCTGCTACGCAGCACTTGTGAGTGACATTAATTCCGATAAAAAAAATTCCCTGTTATTTTTCATCGTACGCCCAATATCTTATAGATAAAAGTATAAACAATCATGTTCCGTGTGAAAAAAGAAATCCGCTTGAAGTTACGGAAACTGACAAACTTGGTCGAACTACACCTTGTTGAAAGTGTAACTACTATGGAGAGGACTTTGTGGATTTAGTCATTCGATTAAAGAATCACTTATATAGATGCAAAAAGCTCAAATAAATTTCCTTTCGTGGTTGAACTTGTCTGCCAAGTTTTTTTGTTCCAGCTTCTTCGGCCGCAGCAGAACGTTGCTGGTTTAACTTCGGATTTATTCATAATAAACATCGAGCACGTAAATGATGAACGGATAAAAAAAATTGTTGCAGTATATCAGAATTTGAGAATTCAAAAAAACTTTATAGTTATGCATATCTGATCTCAGAAACTAAATGTCATTTGTTCAAAAAATTATAATTACATAAATTTCAATTTACCGAATCTGATGCAAAATTATAAAGCTGTAATTTTTATATCCCTAATTATGGCGCTTGAGAACTCCCTCAGAACAACTTTATGTTAGATCGAATTTCTTTAATGATTTGAGTGTACTTAAAATTCGTTTCTGTTTAAGTGTATTTAGAATCAACTTAAGTTGATTTTAAATCTACAAGATTCTATCCCGACATACAACAATGGAAACATCGGCGGGTAAGTGTAGTATAGTAATAGTACTAATGTAAATAATGAATTTTAATAAAAAAAAAATAAGTTTATTTATTTTTACTATTAATATTTTATAAATTTAGGCCATAATTTAATTTTTCGTTTTGCATAACCCAAAAAAAGTTTATTTATTTTTCTTTAAGTTCCAAATGTGGCATATTATTTCGACTTTTGATATTTATTTTTCCATTTCCGGTGTCATCCGATATATCACAGAATTATCGATAGGACTGACGGAAAAAAAATCCACCATTTTTCAGATTCTACGTTAAGTAAAACGAAAATTTAACTTGCGTGCCTAATTTAAATTCATGAACTAGATGAACATAAGTTGATTTAATTTAGATTAAAAAAAGACCGGCCGACCGATCGGATTTTGGAAATTGAAAAATCAACTTTGTACCGTATTTGCACGTAATAACGCGCAGATGCGCTATTTCGGGACGTGCATGCGCGATATTTCGAATTATTTTGACAGTTTTGATTACCAGAAGGACACTGTTTTTGTTATATGGCGTATGTAATTTAGGGTGCGCGTTATTTTGAGTTAAAAAACAATTTTCAAAAAAATGGGAATTTCGAAATAACGCGAGTTTTTACGCGCAAATACGGTATGACCTTTTATTAAATGTTATTATATATAGTTATATTACTCAATTACTCTAATAATTAAAATAGTCAAAATTAACTTTAGATTAGAGTCTAAGCTATAGTTTAAGCCACGACTTAACTGGCATAAGTCGCGACTTAAATATCACTTAAGCCGTGGTTTTACTAGCTTAAGCCGTAGCTCAAACTGTAGGGTAAGCCATGGTCAAATCTATGGATCAAGACTTATCTGATTTATATGTCTTGGCTATAATTTAAGCCATATTAAAAAGCTATAGTTATTAAAACTACGGCTTAAGTTAATACAAGACAAGCTAATCAAGCAACTTACACCCTTAGGCTAAAAAAGATTTCATACATGCACAGTCCATTCTAGTTTTTGGTTATTGAGGTAAAATTTATTGTAGCTGTGCGTAATATTGCATTAAAAATATGTGTCATTATTTGTAATTGTATAAATGATGTATTTTCTTAATAAAAATTGTAATAAAGAAAATTAATAAGTAATTGTGCCGAACATGTTCTGAATATGATACGATGATATCAGAGTCGAATTAAGGGTTTTTCTGACGCTGTATATTTTTTTATTATTTGATTTCATTTCAACTTCGCGATATAAGATGTTTATTAATCCAAGTAACGGATTTAATGATTTTTTTGAAAATTAAAATTAGAAATTTGCATGACTTCGAATTTAAGACAAAAGGATGTAAAATTCCAAAAATGTTAATAGATATTTACATCCGAAGAACTTTTCAGTTTTAATACGCATAGAAAGACATTTATATTATATACTTAAGTCAGATAGCAGCATTATACAAGACATCTGAAGCGTTTCATGTTAATTTTATCCAAGACAAAGCTTCAAATGTTATATTCATCATCAAAATATGATCAAATTCAAAGTTTCAAATGCCTTATTGACTGGATGGAACAATACTTTTAATTATAAAATTTGTTTGTAATAGTTCTATTTTTAATGCAAACAATTTGACTATGGAAAACTAAATTTTTATTTTTAGCCGTACATAATTTTATAATACTGTATCTAGCATTTCATTAAATTAGTTGTTTGATTCTTATTTAACTCATATGAAACATCAATATATCGCAAAGTTATTTATGCATACATTCAGTCACATATTTTATGTATTTAACATCAATTATTACAAGCGTGATTATTGGGATGACAGCCATTTCCGTGAGGCAATTACGCTTTTTTTTACATTTGCAGCGATTTATATTACCTATTTGTAGCGCTAAATGTGATTGTAAAGCTTCTCGCACACTTGTAACTTTGAAGGAATTCGGGTTAAGCTGTAAAGAAATTTTAGCTCATGTGTAGATATAATTGAAGTCTCCATCTGGAAGGCTAGTCATTGAAATCAAATTCACTTTATTAAGAAATTTATTAGTGGCGATTAGTTTTGCCGCAACTAGGTTGAAAAGACTTCGTCTTGTATAAGTTGTTCAATTGATTGTGAAACATATATATTTAAATTTATTTTTTAATTTTAGTTTTAACTATAGCTGAGCCTATTGCGTTCACTAGCTAATCATATTCAGAATGAAGTTCGAGAACATCCATAATTATAGCTGAGCACTATTGCGAATCGCATCGAGAGAACGTCCTGAATCCACATAGTTCAGAATCAATTTTAAAATTAAAAGTGTTTAAATTCAATACATCGCAAAGTTAGTTATGCGTATTCTGGTCATATATTCTAACTTCACTAATTATAGAAAGAGAAAAATTTTAGCTCAGATAATATAATTAAAGTCAAGTCTAGTCATTAAAATCAAATTGAACTCGATTAAGAAATTTGTTAGTGAAAGTTGGTTTTGTCGCACCTGGGTTGAAAACCCGTCTTATGCAAGTTTTTCAATTCTTTAACGAATGATTATGAAATGCAGCTATTATAGATAAATTAATAATATTAGATTTATTGTTTGATTTAAAGCTTGAAGTTTAATTACATATCACATCCCATAGTTTAAAACACCTTTGATAGAAACTAAAAAGTATGTTATAATTTATCAACAGGGCATATTCGAAACTTTTTAACTCAATGATCTTTAGCAGTTCCAATAGTTGCACTTAATGGATATTTAAAGGTTTACAACATTTACTAAACAATTCCATCAAGAAATTTGGTATGTAAGCTTTTTAGATACATTGCAAGATAAAAATAAATACAGTCAAACCTCATTATAGTCATAGTCACACTTGAGATAGTCTCAGCCTTGATATAATCACACGGGTGCCGGTCAAAATCCCGACAGGTCATAATCCCGATAAAAAAATCCCGACAATCCCGACAACAAAAATTATTAATTCGTGATCCGCCTAAGAACCAGTGAAAAAACATAGTAAACAGTGGAGATATGTTTACTATGTATTTTTTGCCTTTTTTGGAATCTGGAGTTTCCCAAAGAACAAACCGATTTTATACTAAGTAAACATCTCTTTTACATTAAGTAAAAGTTGTAGAGAAGAAAATTTCGGTCATAATGGCATTAAATCATTAAAATCGACCCAGTGGGTCGCGAGATATGAGCATTTTTGTCTTCACGATTATATGTTTACTTTTTTGTTTACACCATATATTCGCAAAAACAAAAATGCTCATACCTAGTTATCCACTGGGCCGATTTTAATGATTTAACTGCCATTATGACAGGAATTTTCTCCTCTACAATTTTTTATTTAATTTAAAAGAGACGTCTACTTAGTAGAAAATCGTTTGTCCTTTGGGAAACTCCAGATTCCAAAAAAGGCAAAAAACAATAGTAAATTTCCCCACGATTTATTATGTTATTTCACTGGTCCTTAGGCGGATCACGAATTAAGTTTATTTAAGTTAGGTTAGGGTTAGGTTAGGGTTAGGGTTAGCACCTAGATTAAGGTTTGATTTAGGGATTTTATGGTAAATTTGCTCAAGAAAAGCTTTTTTTGATTGTCAGGATTTTTGATTGTTGGGATTTTTGTCAGGATTATGACCTGTCGGGATTTTGTTTGTCGGGATTTTGACCCAAACCCAATCACACGGTTTTAAGCTCTAGCTATTATAAACTATGTTGAATTTGACCTTTATATAGTCACAACTTTTATAATCACCGAATTCTTGTTAGCAGAGAAGACTTTAGTATTTTTCGTGAGGTAGTTGACCAATCATAAACCAGTTTTTTATCCAGTGATACACTTTCAATGAAAACAGGGGTAGTTTCAAGAACACTGAACTCAGTGATTATTCTGAATGTGTCACCCTCAAATTAATCACATGTTAATTTTGATTGGCCAGATAAACATAAACAAAATCAGGTGCCATTTATCAATCACATAACACATGATATATGTGATATGTGTAACTATTATGCATATTTCCTTAGGGTTTGTGTTAGTAATGGAAGGTTAGGGTTAGTGGTGGATAGATTAGGGTTAGTAACGGATAGGTTATGGTTAGTAGCAGATAGGTCAGTAGCCTTTTATTCACAAAAGTTTTCTTTCGTATTAAGGGTAGAGTACAACGATCTACATTTTAATAGTGATCACGTTACTAATTTTTTTTACAATAACATTCAATTGAAATCAGGTGATGATCATATGTTATTGTATGTTATTTATATTGTACTACCTAAGAAAATCTCAATCGTCCTAGGAAAATTGACGATATATACAAGTAGATTTTTTTAATATAATTTGTGGTTTTAAAGTTTCACTACCATAAATAGAAGGGTTTGATCTATATGCCACAAAATTTTGGCCAAAATTGGATACGTTCTCGTATTTTTGCACCTATATAAAAATTTTTTTGTACGATGTTCATGAAAATGATCACGTTGTACTCTACCCTTAAATGCACCTGATTTTGTTTATCTTTTTCTGGCCAATCAAAATTAGATGTAATTATTTCGAGGGTAATATAATTCGCAATAATCACTGAGTTCAGTGTTCTTTTAAGTGCACCGAAAACAGACAGATAATCATTAAACATATTACAATTTATTTCGTAACTTCAAAGCAACTAACTCGCATTGTAAATGAAATAAAACTATTCACCCAGGTTAAAATATAGCTTATAAACACAAGAGCTTTATTCAAAAAGTTTCTTATAACAAAGTCACACGCCCTTTATTCCAATTTTTTATACTTCATCTATAATTAACAAAACTATACTACTGCATACATATTAGCAGATCGGCATAATTGGGCCTTTTTTCAATAAGCTATTACACGAAAATTTGCTCCTAAGTGATGTTGAAAAACTAACAAATAAAGCACTTGTTATAACTAACAAAAGGGCTTCTTCGACGTCTAGACAAGTTAAAAACCCAAAAAAATCCAATAAAAGAGCTATGCTAAGCTGTAGAAAGAAGTACTTTTACCGTTTGTTGAAATACTCAGGTGTTTTAGGATGGGTTGGGCATTGTAAGATGGGTTGGTAACTATCAAGGGTAAATTTGGATGCTAATTTTCAAAAAAATGGCCTTTTTAATCTACTTTTGGCTTATAATTAAATACATGAATTTCATAATGTTCTACGTACTTAATTATAAATGCAAAGCTGGTTAAAAAGACCGTTTTTGTGAAAATTCACTCTATAATAAATTTTCGAGCAAAATTTTTTTGATAATCCTCGATCATGATTGGTCGATTTACCCAACTTGCCGATCCGCTAATATGATATAAAATGAATCAAACATCTTATAGAGAATACATATAACTTCAAAAACAGTCTACATAAGTTTATAAATGAAATAAACAAGTTAATTATTTGGATAACAAAAGAAAAAAGACAAAAAAAAAAAAAACGACGTTAAAAGTTTATAAATTGTCGCAGATTAAAATGAAATCAGATTAAAATGAAACTAGGGACCTCTCTTGCTCACCTTTAAAGCTTATAAAACCCACATATACTTGTTTATTAATAACCCTAACCCTAAACCCTAACCCCAATGCTAAAAAAAACCCTAAAAAATGTCCCCTAAAAAATTTTAAAATTTTGCTTAAAAAATAGAAAAATTTCATTTTAATCCGATTTCATTTTAATCTGTCACATAAATTAAGCTACAATATATTTTTATTGCCTTCTGCTGTATGGTAGACAATACTTCAACTCTTAGTATATCTACCTTTTATTGCGTGATTCGGCTTGATTTACAGTGGTTCAACAAAGAGACGCTTGCTAGGAAGTTCTTTTGTTAATAAAGTGTTGTATCGATTGTTTTTTTTAAGTTAGCTTAGACCCGAAAAATTCTGGTTTTACAGTACTACGCTGTATAAATACTTGTGTAACATCGATCCCGGAAACGCAAGCCCCTCTGCTATTCTTGTTCCGATTTTATCGATGTTTGACTATATATTTGCATAACTTAATTATTTCTAAAAATTTATAGTAGAAGGCAATTTAATGAATAGGAATTTTTTAATTTCGGCAACTTTATTATTTCCAACTATTTGATTCATGCCAAGATGCCACCCCTGTCATGCCATTAAATCACATATATATAGTATAAGTAAGGAAATTCTGTATATTTAACATTAAAAACTGTCTTATGACTAGAATTATATGCCAAAATTCTTACTTTAAGGTCAAAAATTAATTGTCATAGTAAATTTTTTTATTTATATATATATATTTTTTACCATTTCTTATATTTTTTATATATATACAAAATTATTGGATCCAGACCAAGAATTTTAGAATCGGAAGTAATTTTAGCCTCGATATAAAGCACTTTATATAAGTGGCATACCTAATATCTATTTGAGATTTTGGCATGCCATAGGCATGCCAATGAATGCTATGCCAGGTACCCCTGTTTCAATTGGATAAAAATCACTTTTTTTGTACACCCAATGTCACGTGCGTGCAATGTTTTTCGTTATAGTAATCATGTAATCGGCTCACAGCTCTAAATCGATAATCACGATTAATTCGAATTATCTAATTTAAATAGGCTAAATAAATAAAAGATAAGTTCTAAGCCAGATCGACTAAACATCAAAAGAAATGAATAATGCTGTAATGTAAATCATCAATTTGATAAATAAGATCATCATTCTGAACGAAATGAAGAGGTATACGTATACGTATGAGCATCGCAGAGATGAGCAGCAATGCGTGACAATGAGCAGCAATGAAGCAGCAATGAGCAGCAATGCGTAGCAATGAGTAGCAATGAGTAGCAATGAGCAGCACGTACGTACAAGCTATCCAGATCTACCATCAATCAGTGTTGCTATGACCTGTTACAACATATTGGTTAAATAAACTTATATTACCTATAAAATTTACAGTTACAAGTTATAAGTTGTCAATAGCTACACAACAATCGTTAAGCGAACACTTGATACAATATTTGTGAAGTTTAAATGGAGCCAAGTGAAATAAATCAAAATTCTGATACTTCAAATAATCAAAGTTCTGAAATTCAAATAGAATCAAGTGGAATAAATCAAGAATCTGATACTTCAGATAATCAAAGTACTGAAATTCAAATAGAATCTGATGCTTCATATATTCAATGCTTTACACCCTGTTGTCCAACTCATAAAATTAAAATTCAAAATTGTCCTTTAAAAGAAGTGATAACATATATTCTTTATTTTCTAATATTTCTTTATTTTAATTATCTCTGGTATGATTTTATTAACTCCTACGATGAATAAATCATTGTTATGAGCAAAAAAAATGATGAAAATCGTTTTATTACGTTTCCAGGTACGTATCTATTTTGAATTTTATCTTGTAGGATTTATTTATTTACCATATAATAGATTTCTCTATTTTCTATAATGGTGAGTAACATATATTATTATTCAATTATAACAATTTCAAATAATGTTCTATATATAAATTTTATAAATTCAATAGATCCAAATAATATTAATATAAATTACGCTCAAGGAAGAGATTCTCAAGATCCTTATGGATCTCCGCTTAGCATAGCCAATATCTCATGTATTGCGCGATACATGAATGTTACCACTTTTCATAACTTTTCATGTACTGAATATATACAGAATTCACCTGAAGTTGATAAATATTGGATTTTTTCTCCATTTAAATATGCTTATCGAAACGATTTATATGACTCCAATCTAACTGGAGTAACTGGAATTGAAAGTATTCCCGAGATTGACTTCTTTAATAGTAGCGATACTGTAATTCACCTGATCTTGAATATAACAGCAAATGAAAGTTCGCACGGTTTGCTTCCGGGTTATTTTGGGATAATTGGCAATTTTGTTTTTGTTGACCAAATCTTAAATATTAATCAAGGAAAATTAAACCTTATGAAAGTTAATCCTATAATTTATAGAATACCCCAAGGACACTTTGTCATTCTGAATTTACTATAAGAATCAGAACATATTCTTCACTTTATTTGGGTCAATTTGGCTTATACCCTGAACAGGTTGCATTTCTAGATATCGAAACAAAATCGTCACTGCAAATTATAAATGGAACATATACCATATTAAATTTAAGTCCGAGTATGAATCCAATTGTCCATGAGAGAGATCAATATCAGAATACATGTACGCATTCTTATAATGTTTTATGCATTTATACAACCTTATTATCCATTTAACTATATATTCTTCAAATAATTAGTTGGATCAGTTATATCATATGTTGGTGGTTTAATATCTTCAATTTCTATAATTATCGCATTCATCTTTGGTGCATCTAAGATAAATCCTTGGTACGTATGATAAGCTTTATATTATTTATTGTGGTTTATTTCATATGTATGTAAATCTATATTTTATTTATAGGCATATCTTTCAAGTATATCCATTTTGTCGACCAATTAATCGAGGTTTTAAATATGATTTTATTAGACGTCATAAATTATTAGAAGTTGAAATTCCATTTGTTGAACCTCTAAAAGAAATCAAAGATGACCCATCTAATTTAGCAAAAAAAGTTGTAAAGAGATTAAATATGATAGAAGAATTATTAAGAGACTATTACATTGATACGAGTTATTTTGAAAAAATCAAGAGAATTACAGATAAATATAAATGAACAAGTACACGAATACTTTACGCATTATTTTGACACAGTAACTATAATAGATTTTATTAATTCAAATCTCAATACTTGAAAGTTTTATTTTTATTAAACTGGAAAAAATTCTGCATAAATTTCGCTGGTTTTAATTTATTGTTATGCTTGTATTTTTTTTTAATCAATAGACGTATGTAGTGATGAACTATTTAAATAATACGTAGCAAAGTGTGAATAACATATACAAAATAACCTATATACAAAAGTTTACAGGGAGTCGTTTTAACTAGGACGTTAATGACAGCTTTATAGGCAAATTCGATACATGAATGCCTTTATAATTTATTCTAGAAAAAAAATTTACTCAAATTTTCGTGCACATTATTAATTATACAGTATAAGTTTAGTGTTATGCAAAACCGGTAATGATAAGAAAAACATGATCTACAAGAATCACCATGAGTGGCTATGAAAAAGCTTTGAATTGTTCTTAGGCATAAATGAAGTCAATCTCTAATCAATACAGCAAATCTAAAACTCGTTATATATTACTCGTTTGTGTCTTGCTAAATTATTTAAATATAAGGTATATATAAAATAGATTTTATTCTCTTCGATGATGATGATATATAATCAATATGTTAATTTGTAACATTGAATCTGTTAAATTAATCTTTCTTCATATGATAAGATTATATACGTTTATATTTTCTATCTCTTTTTTCTTTTATCTTCCATTTGTTTATTATTCTTATTATTCTAAGCATGAATACGTAAATAACCTTGGTGCATCTTTCGTATCTACAGCATATATGATGGTTTGCTTTTATATATCCTCTTTTATTGTATTTACTACGGTTGGTTAAATTTTTATTTAATTGCTTCTATTTACAAAGTTTCTATACTGTAGTAATTCAATATTTAATCCATAGATGGATATGATCAATACAATATGCTTTTATTTGCTTTCTCTTATTCTTTATGGCATTGCAATTTTTAGAATAGTTTCAATTGATTCAAGGTAGAAATATAATTTATTTATATGTTTTTTGAAACATTATTAAGATATATATTTTACATGATGCTAAACCAGGCACTATTCAGGTAGGGAAAGATTGACAAGAGAAATTGCGATCCCAATAAGTGCTTATTAATTGATATCTTTTGATCAAAATTTTTAAAGATTTGTTATGATTTGCTTGATATCTGTGACTATTTATGGAGGTATATCGATTATTCTAAGTATAATTATAACTATTGCACGTAGAAAAGTAAGTAAAAGAGCACTCGGAAAATGTGTACCATGTACCAGGTTTGCTCTTGAACTACGAATCAAACTTCAAGATTAGTAACACGATCAGGAAGATTCAAAACAAACGTTCGTTCTGCCAAAAATAGCCCATAACTCAAAAATCAGCATAAGAAACCACCTTTTGTGTTCTAATAAAAAGATTTCATTGGACAATTTTACTATGTGATCTATCTCCCACTAACTTCTAATCCTGACTCTAACCTAACCTTAACGAATTTTAAGAATTTATCAGCCACCAACCTGGTACGCATTTTCCGAGTGCAGTAGAAGGTATTAATTTTAAAATAAAGAAAATTTTCTTTTACTAACAATATTATCTACTAGTTTAATATCGTTTATTTCTTTGGTCAAATATATGTCTTGAATTCTGCGTGGTTAGGAACGCTTTGGTTTTATTATATAGAAGCCTTATTATTTACTGATATATTTGATGTTATTTTGGTTTTTCCATGGTATTTTTTTTTACCATTATATATTATATATTATATGCTTCAAAATGTAAGCATTATTTATACTCTGTAAATATTTTATTTAATATATAGGCAAGTTATATTTATATTAATTTTATCATTAGTCACAACATAGTAAAAATAATGAAGACTTATTTGTAGAAGCTATTTACATACCATGCTGTTGCAAAATCAAATTTGGATACAAAAATATTACACAAGTATTAACGCAGGAATATTTACATAGCTCTGAGAAAAAAAAATTTTATGTCAATGTAAAACTTTGTATTGCTTGCATATTTATGATTATCATTTATATTATATTTCCGACAAAGGTGAATTTGACTAGTGATATATTTGGTAAAGGTTAGTATACAAAGTCTAAAAACTCTTTATAACTTGATTTATTTTAATACTAATAATAATAATTTTTAAGTTATTGCAAGTTTAAATATTTTAATGACTATGATCATTTTAATTGCATACTTTTACAAAATTATTGTATATATAAAAAATAATCGATCCAATAATAATTTGGAATTTTTTCAAAAGGGTAAATATTTGTTTCTGATAAATTTATATTAACCAACTTTCGTAAATATTTTAACTAAAATTAAATTAATCTATTAATATTTGTTAGTACCAAGCTGGCAAAATTATTATAGAAATACATTTTGTATTTAAATAGAATTTGTTAATATTTTATTTTGAATTTAAATAGAATTTGTTATTTAGTTGAAGTTAAATAGAATTTGTTACGATTTGTTAATTATTTATTTTGAATTCAAGATCTTTTGACCTTACCGGATACTAAAACGCGCATCTATTGTGTTTTATTCCTATGAATCCTTAATATTAACCATAACATGAAAATTTTGCGTTAAAAATTTTGTATTCAAAACTTGGAAAATCTATAAAACATGATAGGTGCCAAACCATCATAGGTGTGTTTTATAATGAATGGATACAATTATTAAGCTAGTTAAAATCTTTGCTATTTAGCCAAATTTGATAACAATATTTGCTTAAATTCTACGATGGCATTGTTAAATTTTTTTTTTACATTGAACCTTCTTGGAGAGTCAAAGAAACATGTGATGATTAAACCGTCATCATTTTATATACATATAATTTAATTACATAAGAAATTACTAGTGCACAATCTTTAAACGCTTTCTCTTTGGCATTAACGCCACTAACTAAACAAATTCGGTTATACGTATAGATTTATTAATAACGAAAATCATTCATAATATCGACAAGAAAGGATAGATTTTCCTTTTTACAGATGTTCCTATTAATATTAATTCTGTAATTCTGGGACAACCGGTAAAAATTGACCTATGATTGTCGTTATTCGGCGGTTTGTGAGGTTTCTGAATTTGGTGCTATCAGTATTATTACTATTACTGGTCAATGTGATATATTTATAGTAAGACATATTTTGCTTCCATATAATTAAAATAAAGTTTGAAAACTTGTTAGCTCGAGCATTAATTTTTATGTGTTTAAAAACTTTCATTACTTTTTAGAAAGACATAAATTTAACTTATCCGATCTTTTTTAAGTGAAATCTGCTGGCAAACAAGAATTTTTTTTGCTATAAATTTCGATCAAGAGCATATATTCTCGATGACAGGTTTGGTTCCAAAAATAAATGGATTATAGGCGGCATTAAATTTTCCTTGTTTACATAATGGTAAAAAAGCAATTATTGCTTTAATAAGAGATAGTGATGCTGGCCAAGATTTATAAGATGTATGCACAGGAATTTCGAACAGATAATAAATAATGCTACCATATTTTGAATATAATTTTTTTTAAAGATGTTTCTTTTTTCAGAAATATTTATTTGTCAAGGTCGTTCACATATATTAAGAGAACCTGCGAGCATTGTTGACATTGGATATATGTCCAATTATTTTTAGCACTATTGGACTGGATTGGACATTGGACATATACTTTTGACATATGTCCAGTCCAATTATTTTTTTAAAAAATATAAATTTTTTAAAATTTTGAATGAAGTTATCTCAAATAACTACTTTTAAAAATTGAATTTTTTTTTTTATTTGTATTCTGCCTGAGAATTTAAATAAAAATTTTCGTTAAATTTTATCAAGTAATGATTGAGATATCTTAACTCAAAATTTAAAAAATTTTTGACGTTTTTAATTTTAAAATTTTTTAATACTTTGAATAAAGTATCTCAACTACAACTTGACTAAATTTGATAAAAATTTTTTATTTGTATTCTATATATTTGCAGAATTAAATAAAAAAAATTTCATCGAATTTTATTAAGCAATTGTAAAGATATTTTTGCTCTATATTTTAAAATTGTATCATTTCAATAATTTTAATATAGGTGATTGGCTGATATGTATCAAACATAGATTGGACCTGATCTTCCCCAGTATGAGCATCCTTATCCTGTACCCGGGTAGAGACTTTTATTCTATGCGCGGGGGTATAGGTTTTTATCTTGTACTGCCTAAATATGATTGGTCCAAATTTTAAAAAAAAACTCAAAAAAATTTTTTTTATATACTATATATTATTAAAGTTAATTTTTTTATTAAAAAAATACAAGTAGCGAAAACACCAAGCAAAATGAAATACCACCAAATAATGACCAAGAACACCAACAAATGATGATCAAAGAACCACCAATCTACAACCAAAAGCACTACTAAACAATGACCAAAAACACCACCTAACAATGATCCAAGCACCAACAAACGATGACAAAAAGCACCAACAAACAATGACCAAAAGCACCACCAAACTATGACCCAAAACACCACCAAATTACAATGTAAGTACCACCAAACAATGACCAAAAGCACGACCAAAGGCACCACCAAACAACGACCAAAGGCATCAAACGATGACCAAAGGCACTACCAAACAATAACTAAAAACACCATCAAATGACAATGAAAGCACCAATAAAAGAGCCACAAAAGCACAGCAAGAATGATAATGAAAGCACAAAAAACACCACATAATGATGATGAAAGCAACAAAGGCACTACAAAAATGATGACGAGCAAAACATGTAATTCTGTATTGATCAGTTTAATTTAATTTATAAATATAGTCACATGACAGACACAGAATAAGACCCTCTACCCCAGGGTATAGGTTAAGTTTCTCCTTCCAGTATTGCCACCAAAATTTTCTCGATCACATGATGACCAACAAAATATTTTTATTAGGTTAGGGTTAGGGTCAAGTGCTCAGTTAGGGTTTGGGTTTAGGTTGTTATATAGTAAAATCACTCAAGGAAACTTTTTTTAGTTAAAAAAAGTGGTTTCTTATGCAAACTTTTGAAAAATAAGCTTTTTTTTGATAAAAGAAACATTTTGAGACATTTGTTTTAAATTTTTCTGATTATGTTACATTACACCAAATTATGATCTTTATTGACCAATAATCACATGATCAGAGTAGTTTTGAACCTGGAATGGTTGATCATCTAATAAAATCAAATATATGTCTAGTGTTAGCAGCATACCAAAATTCCGTGATGCACATGATTCTCATGACTGTGCCAAGACAATCGCATTTTTTTAACAAAATTTATTCCTGCACCTGTTTCTGCACAGAGTTCCCATAGTTCCATACCCAAGCCCTATATACTAAGCCTCGATTTAGATAAATGCTTTACTGTTAATTGTAAAGAAATCATCAAGAAAAGAAGATCAAAGAAGAATCAAATCTAGATCATAATAGCCCTGGATCAATTTAATAATAAAAAGGTATCAAGAGAATAATTAGAAGAAATGCACTCTTTATTTAACAAATTAGTCCTAATAATAGAAATATGCTGAAAATAGAAAAAATTAGTAAGATCATGACTTTAAAAATAATTTATTTGCAAAGCCAAATTGGGCATAGTGTGAGGCTGTATTATAATTATCACAATAAAAATCAGAAACAGTAAAATTAAATGTATACTTCCAAAATGGAAAGTAGACCAAATTGGCAATTAATTAAAAAAGTGAAAGAAATTGTATGATATTCTTTTCTTTTTTTTTGATTTTCTTTTTTTTGTTTCTTTTGTAAGTTTTATAAATAGAGGTGGGATTTGTTCTGTTGTAAGGTGGTTTGTTCATGTTCAAAAGTATTTAAAAGTAATTAGAATAAACTATATATCTTTTGTTTTTCTTTTGATTAAATAAAAACCAATTAAATATAAGCCCAATAAGGCCTTACCTTGCCAATTGATATGCCTCTATTTATCTTATTATTTGGTTGTGCTTTTGGGTGTATATGTTAATTTATTCATTTTCTTTCATTCACCCAGACCCTAGTTCGCTTTTAATACTAGTCTAATTCATTTTTGTATAATGATAGATTTTTTGATTAAAAAATTATTACACAATTTTTATATTAAAAATTAGCAAATATTTTTAATTATATATCACTTAATAATTTTTTTCTTCTAATTTTAAAGTTCAACCTCAGTGCAAAAAAGATTTATTTGCTAACTATGAAAAAGCCATTAACGATAAAGAACAGTCTTTCAACCTTTGCTGCATCCTTTGTTTTTTCTCTTATTTTAGAGTTCTAACTATGCAAATACAGATAGGGTATTCTCCTGCCTATTGTGCAATTTGCATAGCTTTTTTAGAATCAGATTCTTCTATTTATTTTTGCAAATACTTGACTGCCATCCTAGCAGGTCACAAGAAAACTGCATATATGACTAATATTTGTTAGGTTACAAAGACTGCATACATATATGACTGTTGTCTGATAGGCCATATCACAAGACAAACTTGTAAACACATGCCCAACCCTACCCTCTATGACTATTATCTAGTGTTTAAAATTGAATTTTAAAATTTTATGCAGAATACATTTAATATTTTAATTTTTTTTTGTTAATAATCCTGCTTTTATTATATATTAAATATGGTGATTTTATACCTATAGATATTTCTGCCTATAATCCTCCTATTTTAATAATAAAGACTTGTCCAGTTACTGAAGTACCTATTCATAATTATTGCAACAACTATTTATCTCCCTAGAGGGCCTCCAACTTTCTGGAGGTTCCATCTCCAGTTCACTAATTGGAAGTTGTTAACCTATCAAGATTAATAACTTTTTTCTAATCTATCCTATCTAGCCTCTTAGGATAAGGAATATTTACATCCATATCACAAAGAACAAAAGTATATGAAAAAAAAGAAAGAAGATAAAAGAAAGGGAAGAAGAACCTACAATATCTTAACATAAACCAAAACAGACAAAACAAAAATAAGAAAAGATAGAGAAGACAAAAAAAGAAAGTAAAATTGAAAAAGAATAAACAAATAAACTATTGTTTAAAAATTACATAATACTCTTAAATCTAGCTCTACTCTAAATTTAGTTCATATTATATTTATTATCATCTTCGGTGTAGAGTTAGCCCTGCAAGAATTTTCTAGAAAAATCTTCAAAATCGAAGCCAGTCTTTGGGCTACACATGGCAGAACGTGATTTCTAATGACTTCATTCCCAATTCAGAATTGTAAACAATGACGTTCTTTTGGAGGGGGTAAGCTAGGATTTCCTACTTTTACATCGGCAAAAATATTCCCTAAAAAAAACCCGAGAAAAGTGAAAATATGGTAGTGGAGTTTGGTTCATGTAGGACCCTGAAATATACATAGATAGGTTAGGTTAATTATAGGATTACTAAAAAAAGAAAGATCTGCAAAAAAAACTTCAAAAATAAGCAAAATATTACTATAAATAGAAAAGATTAGCAAACTCTTACTTGACCTATTTATGTATATTTCGGGGTCCTGTTCATATCCTTTAGACTTTCAAGGAGTGTAGTGAAAAACTTAGTTGCTGTTTTCCATTAAGCCCTATACAAAAACTTTGTTGACAAAAGACTTCTTTCTCCAAAATTTTGTATACAAGGGTGCCACCTCCTGCCAGTTATCTTATATACTAACGCCTTTGGTTTGCATGTCAAATATATATAGGAGTTCCCAAAAGCGACAGACCATAAACCCTTGGTTAACCTTCATAAAAACTATTATTTTGTATTGCTTCTTTATACAACTCTAGCAAAATTTTTGCTTTTCGTATGTGTGAAAATCCAGTATATGATTGTCAGAAAAAGTTGTTTTCAATGTTTATATGCATTTAATATTTTAATAAAGTCTGCAGAATTGATATATTAATTTGTATTTTATATTTTTAATTAATAATATACTTGCGAAAAATAAATTTAATATGCAGAAATAAAATCTTTATTTAATAAAAATATTTTGTGCAATTTTACTTTATAATAAACCTTATTTTTTTCTAGGACAACATTTCCATACATCATATACTTTTTCAAATACAATGTGAATAAAAAGCTTATTTAATTTCATTTACATCTTTAAACCTAATAATACAGTCGCACTCCCATATAATCACACCCTCGGGACTCAGAAATCTGATGACTATGTAGAGATATAACTAATGATGCTGCCCGAAACTATATAGTTTTGGATTGACTGAAACCGAAACTGGTATTACCAGTTTCGGATATGACCTCCTTGACCAAAACTTGCCTAAAGACCCGAAACTATACCAATACTCTATAACTATACCGAAACTCCGAAACTGGCCTGCTAATAAATTTTCCTTTTTGGTTTTATTACCTGCGCAAATAAGTAGGATTCAGATATCCACTATATCCGTTAAATTTTAAATGCTCGCATCTCTAGGCATATATGCAATGGTGGAAATAAAAATAAATTTCTGGTTATTTTTATAATAAGGAATAACTGGAAATTAACTTTTGCATATATCTGTTTTCCCACGAAACTTACCTATCTGAAAAACACCCATCGCTATACCCTTCTCCTGTAAAAAATCAATCCTCTTACTTTTCCACCTATAAAAGATCCATCCGCCCACCCTTCCACCCATAAAAGATCCATTTCCTACCTTTACGCACATAATCTACCCAACTAACTATAATCTGCCCATAAAAAAACCAAAGCAACAAAAAAAAACAAACAAATAAATAAATTAATTAATTAATTAAAAAACAAATAAATAAAATAAATAAATAAATTAATAAAGAACGAAATAGTAAATATACTTTAAAAATTTAATTTATAATTTAAAAAAAAACAATTAAAAAAATTAAATCGAAAAAATAAAGGATTAAAAAATAAAGGATTATAAAATTAAATATAAAGTAAAAATTTAAAATAAAAAAAATAAATAAAGCGAAAAAAGAAAAAAAATTAAAAAAAAACCCCCAAAAAAATAAAAAATTAAATCTGAAAAAAAAAGATTAAATAAAAATAAAAAAAAACAATGAAAAAAAATAAAAAAAAGTTAAAAAAAGTATACGAAAAAAGTTAAAATAAAAAATAAAAAAACGAATAAAGTGAAAAAAATAAAATAAAAAACTGAAAAAAAATTAAATAAAATGAAAAAATAAAAAATAATAAAAAAAAATAAACTGAAAAATAAAAATAAAAAAAACAATTTAATAAAAAAAAATAAAAAATAGTTAAATAAAAAAAAATATAATTTAAAATAAAAAAAAATTAGTTAAAAAAA